>PVIC010022554.1:0-27577 GCA_004025085.1 Thryonomys swinderianus | reverse complement strand
GCCTGTAATCCCAGCACTCAGGAGGCAGAGGTAGGAGGATTGCTGAGTTCGAGGCTTGCCTGGGCTCCATAGTGAGCTCAGGGCCAGCCTGAACTACAAAGCGAGACCCTGTCTCAAAAAAAAAAAAAAGATAATTAAGCAGAGCTACCAATTTTCCTATAGAGTTATATCATTGAGTAAAATGTAACATTGTGCAAACCTAAGTGTTTACTCCATAAAACTTTGGACTCATTGGAAGCAGTCATTAAAGGTAGAATAAATGACATATGCTGTTATATATGAGCACAATAAACCTTCAGGAAAGACAACTAATAACATACATCAGCAATAGGCTGAATGAAAGGGAGTCTTGAAAGCCATAGTTACCCAGTGAGGTTTAGGAGGCATTTAGAATGAGTCTTCTGGCCACCCTGGGATGTCTTCTTGGGAAGCAGACCTCTCAGGAGCCACAGATTTAAAGACTCAAGAGCCCTGGGAATATTCCCAGCATGAAGTAAGGGCTGGGGAGGAGAATCAGGGTGAAAATAACATATTTAAATTTGAAAAAAATCATTTTTCCAAACATGGTTTTCCTTCACTGTTCAAAGTAAAAAAGGAAATGCAATCCATATGGTTTGGACTCAGTTATACCCAATTATGAAGGTCTTGAGGACATTTTTTTAACCTGTCAAGGCTTTAAGCTCTTTCTTCCTGAAACGCAGGAGCACTGAGTTTGCCTATCCCAAGGAAACTTGAAAAACTGAACAATTTAAGTTGAATTTAATTATGAGAGTAAGTAATCTATCTAGGGCTTAAATACACCTGAAGCCAAAATTAACTGAGGTAAAAGAAAACCTAGAATATATCACCTATTTTTTTTTTAAAAATTAGCAGGTATAAAACAAAGCAACAGTTTACTGTGCTTTTGAATCACTCAAAGTATTATGATGTTTATTTATGGAAACTTGACAGAATAAATCCTTCCTTAACCTTTCTTAAGAAAGAACTATATCTAACCCAGCCCAGAAACCTGAAGATAATTAAACAAGGTATTGTTTGGCTGAAAGTCCAAGGTGAAACTCGTTCAGATGAGCTCTTTCACTTAGGAAATGAAATAACTTATTTTATCAAACTGTGTTCCTAATCATGTACTTTGTATTTAGCGCTAGGAAAGTAAAGTGAGAGAAGGTTGTTCAGTTTCTACACTCAAGAAACTGATGTATAGTTTGCAGTGGTGGGATGTATTTTAATGCAGGTACATACAAAAAAAAGGGGACAAATAGCAATGAATCATATGTTAGAGAAGATGCGCTCACAATGAAAGTTTCAGATTCAGTCTGAAAGGGAGGAGAGAAGTTTACCAACTGCGTGTCAGAAGATAGGAAGCCATTCCAGGTAGAAGAAACAACTTCTGAAAAAGCACGGTGACGTAAAGGGGGAGATGGAGTACATATGTGGAACTACAAGTATTTCAAAGTGTTTGGAATTTGGAGAATGTAAGAGATGAAAGATCTTAGTAGGAGATAATTTTTAAGGCATAGTAAAGAGTTGAAGCATAATCCCAAAGAAATAGTGAGCCACTGAAGAGTTTTAAATAAAGCTGCAGCGTACTCAGATATGTCTTACATGTGTCTTTCTGGTTACAGTGTAGAGAATGGTTTTCTTCTTTTTTTTTTTTTTTCAGTGTTAGGGATCGAACTCGGGATTTTGGACTTTCAAGGCAGGTGCTGGAACCACTAAGCTAAATTCTCGGCATGGAGAATTTTTTTTTTTTTTGAGACAGGGTCTCACTTTGTAGTTCAGGCTGGCCCTGAGCTCACTATGTAGCCCAGGCAAACCTTGAACTCAGCAATCCTCCTGCCTCTGCCTCCTGAGTGCTGGGATGACAGGCGTGAGCCACCACGCCCGGCTATGGAGAATGATTTTAAAGAGCAAAACTAACTTAACCGAGCCAACAAATTAGGAATATGTAGCAGTAATATAGGTGCAAGATATGATGATCTGGGCTAAGTTACCAGTAGCAGACACATAGCAAAGTATAAAGCATATCCCAGTTGAAAAAATGTCTTATCAGAAAGACATTAAGTAAGTAGGGAACAAGAAGAAAGGCTTAAAGCCTTCACTATGGATGTGCAAGCGAATCACATCCATTTTTCTACCCTTCCTTGAGTACACAGAACAGATTCTAAGGAGTCTATATATTTTGGTTTATTAAATATGATTCATAGTGTACTTCCTGAAAATATATGCACTTTAGATTACGTAACTGGGAAAAACAAAAACAATAACAAGAATTAGAGCAACATTAGTTATCATTTTTTCATTAGCATAAATGCAAACCATTGCATTTGGCTACTCACCTTTTTTAAATTTAATTTATTGGTACATTATATATACAAATCACAGTTACACTCCACATTGAGAATTTGTACCAGTGTATGACATAACTTAATACCCATTTTTCCCTTTCTGCTACCTACCCTACAACCCCCACACCCTACACAAGCTTTGATTCCTTTTTTCACCATCAATTTTTCTTTCCCCTCATTATTTATCCCTAAACCCCATTTCCCTTTGAATATTTACTATTTCACAATATCAATCATGCATTCTAAAGAATAAAGACTTTGACAGTATTTCCTTAAGAAATTCCCTTGATTGACCTCCTATTGATGTCAAAAAAGAAAGGTGCAAGATAAATCAAACTGCAAGTATTTCCTGAATTATTCACAGGTTCTCAGCTCTACATCAACCCTGGCAAAATATAAGAGGATGAAGGTGTGGATAGAAGGTACAGAAAAGTAAGAGATTCTTTGCTACAAGAAAGTTCACAGTCTAATTCTGAAGCCATATCTAATTAATTAGGCACACTCTACCCCCACAACGTGAAATGATAAATTGTGTTAAAGTAAAAGGTTCCTACAAATCTAAAAGAGACTGAGCTCAGTTTGTACTGATAAACTCAAAGGAGGCTTCTTGGAAGAGTTGGAATTGCATGGATATAGAATGCACAAGATTAAAACTGGCAAAGAAGAAAAGGAGGATAGTGATGGGAGTGGATTGGGGCATGCATGTGTAAGAGTGATGGAGGCAGTGATGGAATAATAGGTACAGTTTATTTATTCTTCTGGGGCACAAATAAATTACCCACAGTACGCACACTGTAGCTTTACAAGCTTAGCATAAATGAGATGAAAAATGTCCTCCAAGAAATTTTTACAAAATCATTTTTGCTTCTCTGTGGTGCCTCTCCTGGCATTAGTGTTAGTACACAACTGACAGATTTGACATTCATGGGATAAATAGAATGTGTACATACTAAATCTGGCAGGAAAGAGATGGAAATGGAAGGAGACAGAGAGGAAGGGACAGAGAACAATATTCTTATTTGTGTGTAGAAGCTAAGCAAGTTCATCTTATAAGGCGAGAGAGTAGAACATTGAGGCTATATAGAGTAGGGGGAGAGTAGAAGTTCCTGATGACCCCTGCAGTGGGTCTGGATCTCCTGTGAGACAATCCAATGAAAACTGAGAAAGAGAGAGGGAGAGAACAAAGACACACACACACACAGAGCTGAGAGTAGAAGTTTGGTCTTGGTCTAATCTGTGCTGTTCTAAGCAACAAAGAAAACAGGAGGCCAGGGACATCCAGTATTTATTGATTACAAGCATAAGAAGGTGAACAGGGTATGCTTTGAAAATATCTAGTGATGGAGTGCGAAACTTCTGATAGTAGCACATATTCAAGCAGGGTTGTAAAAGGGAGGCAGTGCTTATCTTGCTTGGAAAGAACAAACAGGTACTGGGACTGGGTCGCAATTAACCAGCAACCCACCTGGTCAGTGAAAAGCCATAATTCAAGGGGAAAAAATTTAATTGGGGTCAAGCTGACCTGAATTACAAGTTAACTCAGCAGAGCCTTGCCACATCACAGACCAGGTCTTAAGATCTCCGTGGCAGACACTGGGGGAAAGGCCATATTCACCCAGTTCAAAATACGACATGTCTATTTGAGTCACAGAACGCTTCAGCCTGATATAGAACAGTATAGCCAAATTATCGAAAACAGGAAGTGTGTGCTGCTAATAGCTTGTTATAACCTTAGAGCAGAGCTGTCTGCTATGGGAGACTGGGGGATAGAAAGAAGGTGGTGACAGGGTACAGCAATACCTTAGATTAGAGAGAAAAGTTATTACGTTTCATCAATCAGTGAGTTTATAGTTACAAAAATTTATTATAAATTGAAAAATAACTACAAGAAAGGATTTTGGATGTTCCCGGAACACAGAAGTCATAAATGTTTGAGACGACAGAAGTGCTATTTATACTAACTTGATCACTAATAACACTTAATGGCATCAAAGCAACATATTGTGTCATGTAAATATGTACAATTATTGTGTGTTAAAAAATTAAAATAGTGTGTAATCCCAGCACTCGGGAGGCAGAGACAGGAGGATTGCTGAGTTCGAGGCTTGCCTGGGCTACATAGTGAGCTCAGGGCCAGCCTGAACTACAAAGCAAGACCCTGTCTCAAAAAAAATAGTGTAGATAATAATATTTTGGTTCATGGAAATAAATTGTAAATGAAAATGAGAAAAAGAAGACACAGAGAAAATGTGACAGCCTGACACTCAAAAAAGAAAGTGGTCAACAATGTCCAATGGCATGAAAAGTCAAATAAAATGAGGCTTGAAAATTTTTCCATGAATTTTGCAACAAGGGAATCACTGGCAAACTGAATGAGAATCCATTAGTGAAGCAGCTATAGGGGATGCCTTATTAGAAGGATTTGGAAGTGAATGGAAATGAAGATTTTGGGTAAAGAATACTATTATTCTATAAAATTCTATATTGAAAGTAACTAAGGTAGGAGGAGGTAGCAACAAGAGATGGAGAATTCAGAGAAGTGTTTGTTGTTTTGGTTTTTGTAGGTAATAGAGATTTGAACATAATATGTAATGAAGATAAAGATCAAGTCGAGAGGGGAATTAAAGATACAAAAGAAATAAAATGTAATTATCTGTTAGATTCATGTTCAGAGGAGGTAGGTGAAGGATATAAATAAAAATACAAGACAAGAAACTTATTTTCTGAAAACAGAGATATCTCTTAAGCTGCAGCTGGACAGATGAAAGTGAATTTAAGGACAAAATAATCATTTGCGTCACATCCACCATATACAACAGCCCCTGTGTAGAGTGTTTTCTCTGGTTAAGATGCCATTTACCCTTCTTATGAGGCCAAAATCTTATTATTCACTCAGATGTCAGATCCGTATTCACTGTTGCAATGAAGATTCCTTTAAATTTTCAGAAACAAAGATAGGTTCTCTTGTATAGTTTGTAACACTATTTCCCTTCATAACGCTTTTAGCAGTTTCAATTATAATTATTATTAATGATTGCAATAATGTATTTATGAACATGACCACTTGATTGTCTATACCTACCAACAGGCTGTAAAATCAATGAAGAAATGAATCTAGCTTTTGCTCATTTCTTTATATCCAATATTCAGCGGACAGTGTCTAGAGTATGTAATGGTCCCTTTGTATCCTTGGAAGTTGGTTCTAGGAGCTTGCAGATATCAAAATCAAGGAATGCACAAGATTCTCAAGGAAAAAAGGTATTTGCATATATTATGCACAGCCTTTATATATTTCAAATCCTTAAATGTATTAGGTGTCTGAAAAAAGTCTATATATGTTCAGTATATGCACTGAATTTTTAAATATATTCATCATATGGTTGGTTGAGTCTACAAAAATGGAACCCATTAATGTAGAAGCTGGACCATAACACTTACTTGCTAAAAACATATTGAATCTCTTTAGATGTATAAGAACAGCACAGCGTACTGACAATATAGGTAATCCAGGGAAATGTCAATTTAACTGACAGAATAAATCTTATATCAGAATGTTTGTAAGGTAGGGATAACATTTGATTCACATATCACTTATTTCATAAGATAATCCTACACACAGTCAATCACTCCTTCCTCTTGACTGTCACTACACTTTTCTCGTGCCATTATTATAACACTATCTTTGGTTAATAATTTAGTAGTTTATTTTTTAATCTTCCTAACAATTCTTTACATTTCCTTTCTATTTAAATCAATCCAGAACTAGTTTCTGCTGCTACTTTGAACCGAGAATTCTAATATAAGTGATAGTTTTCACTTATAAGACATTTGACTCAGAATTATTTCAGGTTTTCGCTGTAATTTTTTTAATACTGTCAACATGTTTTTAATTTTTATCTTTATCGGTACGTTTTATATACACACTGTGATCATACTCAATATTGCGAATTCGTACCAGTATATGACACAGTTAAATTGTCATTTTTTTCCCATTCCCCTACCCACCCCACAAATGTAGTTATAAAATAAGGTTTAGAAGACTTTTATAATTTGGTGAAGCAAAGGAGACTTGGTTAGACTACTCAGTGGCTGAGTTTTGGTTTTGTTTTTCTTTTTTTGTTTTTGCTGGTTATCTAGGTAATTGAAATGCTTGATTTGTTTAAACCAACTGGCTCTCTGGAATACTTTACAGTGATTAAAACTACCCTGGTGCATTGCAGAATGATGATATCTTTTTATTTTAAAGGCACCACTCGCTCTAACAACACAAGAGTAGTTGTACTTTTATGTAATTTTGCCAGTTCAAGTAAGTCATGACTTCCCTTAAGGGCATAAATGTTAGTATGCAGTAATTAGTGAAAATATCAAAGAAGACAGTGTAAGAGAATTGAGAAATATCTACTGAAATTCCTGGAATTCAGAAAAATGTATTACCGTGCCTGTGAGATATGCATTATGATATTGTTAAACACAGTGGTGTAGAAATGGAGAATCTGTAACAAAAATTTAACCAGGAAGTATAAGTGTAATGTAGTACTTAACTCCTGTCTTTGGCTAACTCGTGACAAAATTGTTATTACTTCCTTAGGGTCTTGGAGTAAAATTTGGTTGACGTCATTTATTCTGATGTGATCTTGTCTGGGGCACAGAATATTATGTCAGTAATGTTTGGGAAGTAGCATCCAATTTTCAACAAATTTCCCCAAAATAATGCAAAACGTGAAGCAAATAAAAATTACAACTGATAAAGCTAAGAATTTAAAATTTCATCTAAATATGTAAAAACTTTCCCTTCTCATGCTCCATATTTTCTTTTTAATTTATATATAAGAAATAACAATTTTAAATATTTATGGCATACTATGTGATGTTTCTATACGTGCACATATTGTCTAATATTCAAATCAGGTTATGCACACCAATTTCCTCAAATATTGACCTTTTATTTAAGGTGAAATAACCCTGAATTCTTCCTTCCAACTTTGGGAAACCTATAGAACGCTATCAACATCTACTACCTAGACATTCAAGTCAGGCATACTTGGGTTCAAATTATTATCCCTAAACTTTTTCTCAGCCAGACTAGAAACATATCAACTCATTCGTATGATTTCTGTGAGGTTTAAGTAAAATAACCTATAAAATTCCATGGAACACCATTTCTGGCTAATATACTGCACTCAAAATATTAATGCTTTTTTCTTCTTTTGAATAATTAGAATGTGATTGCTAGAGCTCCATTTTCCATTTTGTTTAGTGTAAATATTAGTTGTGTTTTGAGAGCAAATTATTTTATTACTCTATGAAATGAACAATCTTTTGAGAAATCTGTTCATGTTGCATGCAGTTCCATCTAATGTATATTATTTTCCATTCTAGGAATCATAAAATGGGGACTTTTGTCTTTTGGAATATCTGGCAGACTATAGACAAGAACAAAATATAAGAAAAATATGAATAAGATCTTATGTTGTTCGGTCAACATGTTCTCAGAATGTAGCACAGAAAAGTGCTTGAAGAGCAGACTAGAAACATGGGTCAGGGATTTACATGGTCTAGAGCATCTTGTATGATAAAATCTTTCAGGAAAGAATAGATTTGGATTTTAAGAGCAGTTTAAGGAAAATTATTTTAGGCTCGATGAACTCAAGCAGTAATTCTTCATGAAATTTTCAACATAATATACTTTGCATCGGATCAGTAAAATGTTCTGAGGGTGTGTAGGGCTTGGTTTTGAATATAATTAAAATGTTTGCCGTTTCCCAATGTTTACACTGATTGAAAGTAAATATGATCACTATGTGATGAAATATTTACATTTACAATTGATTTTTCTACTTTATTTTATAGCTTGTAGTTTTAGAGATATTAGTTTAAAAGTTGAGGATATAGCTATGTGGTGTCTGATATTACCTCTATTTATGCGATGTATTAAATATTTTGCTTTGCATATGTTAAACCATCCTTGCATCTGTAAGGTGAAATGCAGAGATGATGATGAATGATAATTTTCAGTGACGCTCTGCAATAGATACAGAGTAGCCTTTTAACAAAACCCAAAGCCCCTAAATCATAAGAACATTGAAGAAAATAGAAATAGAAAGGCCATATCTCAATGTGTTAAAAAGCTACTTATAACAAAACAATGGCCAACATAACGTCAAATGGGAGAAAACTAAAAGCATTCTCTCAGTACAGAAACAAGATGTGGGTGTCCACTATCACCACTGCTTTTCAGAACAGTACTTAAGACATATCCAGAATAATCAGGCAAGAGAAATAAAGGCGGTACATACAAAAAAAGGAAGAACTCGGGCCAGAGATTTAGCTCAGTGGTTCTGGCACCAGCCTAGCAAGCACAAGGTCCCTGGTTCGATCCCAGGTAACCACACTTGGCAATACCGGAGCTCAGGGCCAGCCTGAACTACAAAGGGAGACCCTGTCTCAAAAAAAAATTAATATTCACAATGTGTAAATGGTCTGGAATAGCATATGATGTTTGGCATACAAAAATAATTCTCTTTCATGATTAAAGAATATTTTGAACCAGGACAAAACACAAATAAAGCATTAAATATAGTTCAGATTGTCACCTTTCAGACTTAAAGGGAGTGAAAAGGTAATGCTCTATTTTGTAATTACTGGTAAAATGAAAATAGCCAATAGTTCACAATGTTTTAACTTTTTCAAGATTTCTTTGCTATTTGTCATTAAGCTAGTAAATAATGACTATTTGGTGTTTTATGAAGATGAAAGTCCAAAGTAAATCCCTAAGTCACCAGTTTTAATATTGCAACCAGAATTGAATTTGTTTTTGTTAGCTGGATTGATGACTATAGATAGAAATTAATAAAACTGACTACATAGCCTTATGCCTGTCCCTAATATAGATACGAACAAACTAATGTAGAACCACACAAAGTTCACAGGTGATAGCTATATGGATCTGTACATTATTCTGTGACCACAAGCAGGTAACCACCACCCCATAGAGAACTAGGACACATCTAGAACTTCAGAATACCTCTTTAGTCTGACCACTAGTAATTTTCCTTCCCTAACAGAAACTACTTTTTCTAAAACTTATCAATATAAGTCGGTATTGATAGCTTTTGGATTTTACATAAATAGATTCATATACTAGTGCTCTTGAGTACTTGGCTTTCCTCTGCAATGTGCTTTGACAGTAAACTTTATAATTCAATAGATTGCTCCGTTTATTGCTATATAGCATTTCATTATATAACTATACCATAATTTATCTATGCATTTCCTCAGGAAGAATGGTTGTTTCTAGTGTAAAGCTATTAAGAACATCACTATGTATATTGTTGTATAGGCTTTCTTATGGACATGAGAACTCCTTAGGCATGTGTTGAAATGAAAAATTGTATAAAATCATATTTAGTCTTTTTAAAGAACACATTTGGAACCCAAAAGAATTCAAAGCAGCATCTTGAAGAGATATTTGTATGCACGTGTTCATAGCAAGATTATAAAATTCGATAAGAAGAAACAGCTCATCTCTACTGATGAATGGGAAAACAAGTGTGAGTGTTATTCAGCCATAAAAAGAAACTCTGACACATGCTACAAGACATTATGCTAAGTGAAGTAGGCCAATCAAAAGGGAAAAATCATGCTTTCACTTGTATGACGTACATACGCTAATCAGATCCATAAAGAGAGAAAGTAGAATGGCAGTTTCTAGAGGATAGGGTTAGAGAATAGGAGTTAGTAGCTAATCTTTGAAAAATGATGAGTTCTGGAGACAGATGGTAGAAGTGGTGGCAGAACAAAGTGAGTGTGCTGAGCTGTATACTTTAGTTATAGTAGCAAATAGCATTTATATATATTTCACCACAATTTATTTAAAAATCCTGGAAAGGGCTGGAGGGTTAGCTCAGTGGTTCCGGCGCCTGCCTTGCAAACGCAAGGACCTGAGTTTGATCCCCGGTAGCCACATATAATGCTGGGCGTGGAGACATGGCCACCAACAATCAACACCTCATACCACAATGCCGGACGTGGTGGCTCACGCCTGTAATCCCAGCCCTCGGGAGGCAGAGACTGGAGGATTGCTGAGTTTGCGGCGGCTTGCCTGGGCACCATAGTGAGCTCAGGGCCAGCCTGAACTACAAAGCGAGAACCTGTCTCCAAAAAGCAAAAAATAAATAAATAAATAAAAATAAAAATAAAAATCCTGGAAAAACACTTTCCAAAAGGGGATTGTCCTAATTTATTCTTCTATCAGCAATGTATGTTATTTTCAGTCCTCTACATTCTCACTAGGACCTGACATTCTTCATCCATGAATGATAACTTCAATAGTGAGTGATTACTGGCATTTCATTATGCTTCTGTATTTTTCTGATGATTAAATTGTATTAAGAGGGTCCGCGATTTAGCTCAGGGGTCCCAGCATCTGCTTTGCAAGCGCAAGGCCCTGAGTTCAATCCCTGGTAACTATATACCACGATGCCAGGCATGGTGGCTCATAACTGTCATCCCAGCACTCGGGAGGCAGAGGCAGGAGGATTGCTGAGTTCAAGGCTTGCTCACTACGTAGTGAGCTCAGGGCCAGCCTCAACTACAAAGCAAGGCCCTGTCTCAAAAAAAAAAAATTCTCTACAAGTTTCTTTTTGTGTATATTCTTTCATTAAGAGCTTATTCATCTCTTTTGCCTATGTCTTTTTGTTGATTTACTTTCCTTTTTGATATGTAAGAATTCTTTACATATTTTAAGTATCTTTTCTTTCTCAGGTTAATGTATTATAAGTACCTTCTATAGAATAGTTTACCTTTTGCCACCTTAAAGGTTCCATTTGATGTACAAAAGTTCTTAGCCGGGCGTGGTGGCTCACGCCTGTAATCCCAGCACTCGGGAGGCAGAGGCAGGAGGATTGCTGAGTTCGAGGCTTGCCTGGGCTACATAGTGAGCTCAGAGCCAGCCTGAACTACAAAGCAAGACTCTGTCTCAAAAAAAAAGTTCTTATGGCATATTGAATATTCTTTTGTATTTCTTAAATAGGAAAACATGCACACTAAAGGAATTCCGGTTCCTTAGACAACAAGTTAAAATATCAAATCTGAGATTAAAAATAATAAAACCCTACAAACCTAATCTTGGGAATGTACAGATTGTCTACAAAGTCATCACACATATAGGGGTTTAAGTGGGTTCTTAGTCTAAACAGCAGGCCTAGAATTTTCCATGACACAAATTATCATATATAATTTTTTTATATATCCAGATGTCTTAGTTATTTTTTCATTGCTGAAACAAAATACTAAACATTCAATGTTAAAAGAGAATAGGTTCATTTAGCTTATAGTTTGTAGAGGCTTCAGTTCCTAATTGGCTGGCTCCAAAGCAGGGCGGCATGGCAGAAGGCCATCGCAGAGGAGAAGCAGTTCATGATGGGCAGAAGGTAGCAAATCAAGCAAAGTAAGAGACAAGATTCATTCTGTCCATTATACTGTATCCAGGCTACTGGGATTAGAACAATCAAACCAATGAGTGAATTGATTTAGTAATCACTCATCCTTAATCCCAGTACCCTTAATCTTAGCATTGCCCAATGAATCAGTCACACACTAGAGTCCGCCAATTATGCAAACACCCCACCTGTGACTTCATGAGGCTTACGGGGAACATCTAAGCACAAACCATAATACTAGACTTGTCTCTTGAAATGAGAAACATCTTCAAAGGAAAATAATTGTGCTAAATAGTAATAAATTTGGTGAAGAACACCAGTGAAGTAATTAACCAGTTGTGTATCATCATTTGGAGCATAAAACCAGGTATGACAATAAAATAACATTTGTGTGTAGGTCCTGAGGACAAGTGGTTGGAGTTGTGGCAGAATTACTGAACTATCTACATAATTTTCCAAAAAGACAGCATTTATTTTGATGCGTGTCTCACTATATACTCATAGGCACAGTTGGGAAGATATCCACTAAGACCATGGACATGTGTGAGTGGCATTAGTGGTCCTTGTGAGGAGATCCACTTCACTGCTTCCCCCTCCCACCCACTGATAAGGTATTCAAATCTTCAAAACAAAATTAATTGGACAGTTGGCTGATCCTAAAAAGAATCCAAGCATAGGTCTATCATATTTTTTAATTTTTTATCTTTATTGGTACATTGTATATACGCATCATAATATGATCACACTCAATATTGGGAATGTGTACCAGTATATGACACAATTTAATTCTCATTTTTCCCATTCCCCTACCCACCACACAAGCCCTCACCCCCTAAATACATAAGCTTTATTTCCCTTTTTATTACCATCACATTTTTTCTTTACCCCTCATTACACAGTGATTAACTGCTAAAATTTCTAAAAATCATCATAAAAGGGTACAGGTTGATGCAAATGCACATTTCAGTTAATGCAAAATACTGTCTTATTTTTAATTTTTCCCTATTTCTCTTCTTTCATCCTTTCTTCATTCCTTCTCTCTTGCTTCCTCTTGTCTTTATTTCCTTTTCAGATTTTAGTGACAATAGATTTTTTAAATAAGAATAAAATAGATTCTAAGTACCAGGCATTTATAGGAAGTGATCCTATTTAGACTAAACACAAGAAAGGCAGGATGTCGTGGGGTGGGTAGGGGAACAGGAAAATATGAGAATTAAATTGTGTCATATATTGGTACAAATTCCCAATATTAAGTGTGATCATGATGTGCATATACAAGGTACCAATAAAGATTAAACAAAAAGAAAAGCCAAAGAGACCTAATGAGAGGAGTCCTATAGTCCATTGTTAATATGAATACAAACATCTTTTTTTAAATCTTGCATCTATTGTTTTAATTCATTTTTATTAATAGATATTTGCAATATATGATTACATTCATTGCAAGTTGATACATGTACATAACACATCTTAATATTTTTTCATACCCTTCCCTTCACCTCCCCTCCCACACTCTACCCTCTATTTCTTGGTTTCTTTCTTTCCTCTAAGGATTTCTCTCCACATTTCCTGCTATCTTTCTTTTATTTTAGTCAGTAATTTATTTATATTTTAGGCTTCTCAAATAAAAGAAAGTATAGATATTTAAGTATGGGAGCCTGATTTATTTCATTTAATATTATGGTTCAAGCTTTATTTTCCTATAAATAGCTCAAGTTTTTCTTGAAGAGTAGTACTTCCGTATATATCAATGCCACGTTTCTTCATTGGTTGATGAAAATATGCACTGATTTAGCTACTATAAGTTATGATGCTGTAAACGTGTGTGCTTGTGTCAACTTACAATGATGTTCTTAACTTTTTCAGGAAGATATTTAGAAAGAGAATAGCTTGATCACATGGAATTTCTAGTTTTTGTTTTGTTTTATTTTTGAGAAATCTCCATAAGGATCTTCATATTGGTTGCATTAGCTTACATTCTCACCCAAAATGTAGAAAAATTCCTTTTTCCCACAACCTGATCATTTGTCATTGTTTGATTTATTGATAATAATGACTCTTCCTGGAGTAAAATAGAATTTCAGTGTTACTTTCATTTGCATTTCTAAAATGGCCAGAGAAGTTAAATATTTTTTCATGTGTTTATTGGCGAGTTGTACTTTTTCTTCTGAGAAGTCTCTATTCATTACATTTGCACAGTCTTTGAGTCATTTATTTTGGTGGATCTGATATTTTTTTAATTTAACTCTTTATTGGTGCATTATATATACACATTATGATCACACACAATGTTGAGAATTTGTACCAGTATATAACACAATTCTCATTTTTCCCATTCCCCTAGCCACCCTACCCCTATATACCTGAGCTTTGTTTCCCTTTTTTTAATTACCATCATATATTTTCTTCCCCTTGTTACTTACTCCTACACTCCATTTCCTTTTGAATATTTTCTATTCCACAATATCTACCATATATTCTAGAGTTCATTTACATCTTCAGTTTCTCATACCAGAGAACACATGTGATATTTACAGATCTGTGACTTATTTATTTCACTTATGAGTATGTCCTGAAGGTACATCCATTTGAATATAAATGACTCAAATTTATCATTCTTTATGGCAGAGTAATACTCTATTTTATATATTTCTTTTAAAAAACATATCTTTATCCAGTCTGCAGCTGATGAGCTTTTGGGTTGTTTCCAAAATGGAGCTATCACAAACTGACCTGCTATTAACATGGGTTCACATATGTCGCTGTAATATGAATCTTTCATTCTTTCATGTACATCCCTAGCAGCAGAATGGCAGGGTTAAATAGGACCTCTAATCGAAGTTTTTTGAGGAATCGCCACACTGATTGGAGGGTCTGATCTTCTGAGGTATTTATACTCTAAATATTAGTTCTCTGCCTTTGGAAACGGTGGGAAACTTTTCCCCATTCTGTAGGTTGTCTCTTTCTTTTAATTTATCTTTATTGGTACATTGTATATACACATTATCACACTCAATATTGGGAATGTGTACCAGTGTATGGCATGTCCGTTTACTACATAGAGCAGGATTCTTTTTTATTTTTTTGTTTTTAAATTGACTTTATTGGTATATTTTATACATACACTATGATCACATTCAACATTGAGAATATGTACCTGTACATGACACATCTTGATTCTCATTTTTCCCCATTCCCGTGCCCTCCCTACAACCCCCACCCCCTATATACATAAGCTTTGTTTCCTGTTTTTAACTATCAAGTTTTTTTCTTTACCTTCTTTACTTTTCTTTGCCCACCCTTTCCCTTAGAAAGAAAATATGCAAAAGGATTCTTGATAATGTGAATCCTCATTTTGTTTCTGGTTTTAGAGATAAAGCGTTTGTCTTTTCTCCCATTTAATAGGATGTTGGCAGTAGTTTATCATAAGTGGCTTTTATCAGCGTGAGATAAAGTTTTTCTAAATCTATTTTCTTTGGAATTTTGGTCAGGAATGAATGTTGGATTTATCAAAGAATTTTTTCACCATCTATTGAGATGATCATGTGATTTTTTTTTTGTTGCTTGTTTTGTGTTATGTTACACTTATTGATTTGTATATGTTGAATCATCCTTGCAACCCTGGAATAAAACCTACTTGATCATGACACATAATCTTTTTTATTATTTGTTGCATTCTATTTGTCAGTTTGCTGAGGAATTTTGTGTCTATGTTTATTAGAAAGATTGACCTATAGTACCTTTTGTAGCTTCAGAGCTTAAGAAGAATAAATGCTGAATGAAGAACAAAATTAGCCTGATTTGGGAATCAGGCTAAGCAAATGTAGACATTTTTGTTGGGACTTATTATTTTCCTAGCATTGGGATAAATTCATTACATCAATTATAGTATGCTTCATAACAGTACTATGACTTGAATCCTATAATCTTTTCCAATTTACAGTTGAAAAGACTGAAATTTATGGAGGTTAAGTAACTACTTGAATAAATAAAGTAGTGTATGGGGCAGCCAGAACTTAACTCTAATCTAGCCAACCTCAGAGTGATTATCTTCTAATGCCTTCATCATAGAAACCTACCTGACATAAATGTTCTAAGAGGTTTAAATATCATGGGGAAATATCCAAGAGAAAAGGTACATCTTGAGTACATCTTTTACTGTTCTTAGATATAGACAACAAAATTCATTCCATCTAGTTTAAAAATAAAATGATTTAATAAAAGAATCTAAGTTACATATAGATTCTCTGAGTGTGCCAGAAACCATTTTGCATGTCAAATAGACATCCACACAGTGAAGGAGCAAGAGACACAGAGCTTAATTCAAGGTGCCAGATGGCTAGGGTGGAAGAACAAGCGCTCCAACCTCCCACTTACACCTTCAGCTTGACCCTGGAGCCATAAATTCTGCCAAAAATTGTTTCAGTGCACCAGCATGATAGTACTTTCATCTTTCTAAATGTAGTTTGGGGCCCACATTGCTCGCTTGTACATCCATTTCTCACACTTAGCATGTGATCTGGAAGGGCCACATCACATGAGAGGAATCTGTCAACAGGAGAATCTGAAAATGAATTCTTAGCTTTTCAACCTCCAAATACTGTACAGAAATGCAAGCTATGATATAGATCAATATCAGTGGTATGGCATGCGTGCTGCAGTAGGGTGTTTGTATCACTGAAAGCTCAACACTGATACAGATGTTGAATGATCTCACCTATGGTATCACTAACAATATGTTGAAAACATTTCACTTTTATCTCCCAACGATCACCTTTTCATGAGCAATCAGTGAGTGAGAATGTAAAATTTGTCAAGTCAGGGAGATTGAATAATTTAAGACAGAAATTCAAACTTGTGTAGAATTAATCCATATAGAAAACTATCTAGAATGCCAACCCAGACCTCAACCTGAGAAATATAGTAGATATTTAGTATCACCCATGCATTAGCCCAAGCAAAATACCTGGAAACCAGACTAAAGGAATTGCTAGTTAAAGACTACATGCCTAGCATGCACACAAGATCCTGGGTTTAATCCCTTGCACACACAAAAAAGAAACCATCTTCAACTTGCAGTTCCTCTTGCCTTCACCTCAACTAAATGGTTACCAGGACTCATTACCTCCCTCTCATAAATCTTTCTCGAAATCCTTATCATTTCCATCATTACTACTCTTGCCTTGGGGTTTTCTCAAAAATTATGCAACTCTCTCACTGTAACTTATACTTCATAGTTGGAATGCTCTTCTTTCCATAGGCCACTATGAAAAGTCTTCCTTCAAAACAAAATAAGAATTAAATTGTGTCATATACTGGTACAAATTCCCAATATTGAGTGTGATAATGATATGATGTGTATATCCAATGCACCAATAAAGATAAAAATTTAAAAAACAATCTAAAAGTCATTTTCCTCACCAGAAGGCTTATATACTGGATAAATAAATTCATCAAGATAACAGGATATAAAATGATACACAAAAATCCATTGCATTTCTGTACAATAATAACGAACCTACCAAGAAAGAAATCAGGAAAACAATTCCATTAAAAATAGTTTCCCCCTCCAACCACTTGGTCATTTATGATGATAGACACTCTTCTGTTGCACTGCATCATGGTTATATCTATCTCAAAGAAACTAGATCTAAACATTAAAATGAAACTAAGTAACATATATATATATACACACACACACACACACACACACACACACACACACAAAGTGCTGAGGAAAATTAAATAGAATGGGAGTTCAAAGCGACATCTAGAGGCTTTGAATCTGTATGAAATACTTTATATTTACACCAGATAATGCTAAAGAAAATGTATAGATGTCCTGCAAAAAAAAAAAAAAGAAGAAAAACAAAACAAGGTTTTCTTAATCATTTTGTAATATGACCAAATAGCAGTAATGAAAGTTGGATAAAGGTGAATGGAGCACTAGCCAGGGGAACAAAGGCCGTCTACAAGTCAAGGTTTAGGGAAAGATGCTATCTGTATTCAAGTACTGGCTCATGTACAAACACGTGCTAAGGACCGGGCGTGCGGCGTTGGTGGTATAGTGGTGAGCATAGCTGCCTTCCAAACACGTGCTAAACTTCTGTTTTTATAGGACCCACACTGCAAGATGAGGGAGCAATGAAGAAGATCATAATGTTAATAGTCAAAAAGTTAGCAACACATGGGGCCAGAGATTTAGCTCAGTGGTTTCAGCACCTGCCTCGCAAGCGCAAGGCCCTGAATTGGATCCTGGTAACCACATATAGTGTTGGGCGTGGTGACTCATGCCCACCAGCCATCAATACCACATACCACACTGCCAGGCATGGTGGCTCATGCCTGTAATCCCAGCACTCGGGAGGCAGAGGCAGGAGGATTGCTGAGTTCAAGGCTTGCCTGGGCTACATAGTGAGCTGAGGGTCAGCCTGAACTACAAAGCAAGACCCTGTCTCAAAAAAAAAAAAGTTAGCAACACATGCTGTTCTTGAAAAGGTAAAAGTACTACTACCATTCCTTTCTATAATCAGGTAGGGAATGGTAAGAATAGACAAGTCTTTTATTTCACAAACGTGTTCTACTTCTATGCAGGACAAGTTCAAAACGGTGCCCCACTATTACTATAAAGATAAATACCTTTGAGTACAAAGAGACTTCCTTATTACCCATTACACTAGACCTGGATGTCTGCCAGCTTCAGCAAAGTGAATTATAATGAATTATAGGTGTGGCAAGTCAAGACAGAGGTGTAAATCAGCAGCAGCAGAATAGTCACTTGTTCCACTACTGACTGGAATGTGACAAGGAAGATATTGAGTAGTCATGTTCCATGAGATCTGTATCTGTGGCCAAGGCTTTAATTCCCCTGAGCCTTAGCCTATTATTTTAAAAAAGAGGTACTGCCTATAGATGTAAATGAGCTCTAGAATATATGATAGATTTTGTGAAATAGGAAATATTCAAATGGATGTTGTAGGGGAAAATAATGAGGGGAAAGAATAAATATGATTTGAAAAGAAAAAGAAAGCACATGTATATAGGGGGTGGGGATTTGGGGGGATGGGTAGGGATATGGGTAAAAATGAGAATTATGTACTGTGTCATATACTGCTACAAATTCCCCAATGTTGAGTGTGATTGTGAGCTGTATATAAAATAAAGAATTCAATTTTTAAAAAGAGGTAGTACTATTTAATGATCAGGATCATTAACAGTTCTGTGTGAAAACACTCCCCCTGCAAATGTAAAGTTCTTTTGTCCTTTATGCAAACCATGTAGCTGTACTTCCACTATTCCCATGCACTAAAGTTGTACCTAAGATTTCTGGGAAGATGGCAGACTGGTGAGCACTAACAAGTCAACCCCTCCAAGATTTGAAATCCAGACACTGGCAAGTAAAGTGGGGAAGAAAAAAGGAGGAAGTAGATTCCCAAGATCTAAGAAGGATCTGATGGAAAAAAAAATGGGGCCCAAATAGTAAGCAAAGAAACAGGCCTCAATGTAGAAAAAAAGAGGGGGCAATCTCAACGTTCTCCCTGGCTCCTGGCTTGAGATATGAGAGAGGAAGATAGAATAAACAGACACAGTGGGGGTGGGTGACTCAAGAGGCCTCCAGGGAGAAATGCACCAGTGAGATAGAACAGCGGATCCTGGATGCTACAACGGGTGACTGACTCCAGTCCAAGTGACTTCTGTGTCCCCTGGAGAGGATGCTTGGTCAAAAGCCAGCTTAGGGAGAGAAAAACTAAACTGGGGATTGGGACTCAGAGCAGTAATGGATTGGCTTCATCTCAGGGCTCCCAGGGTTGAAATTCCACAGTAACTGGCTAAAGAGCATCCTCAGTCAAAAGCCATGGTCAGCCTGACAAAAGATCCCCAAAGTATTACAGGCTGAACGACTCAGAACCCAACTCCATGATGAAAGGCCAGGGTCAGCTTGAACTTCTGTGGATCTGAAAATATAAGAATGGCTATCTTGCCCTAATCCTGTGGCAGATTTTCTGGTGTTGTACACAACTGCACTCTAATACTACTACAAGTTTGCTAGGATTCTTCAGCACAGATCTGGGCTCTAAGTGCCTTCTTTGTCTACCAGGGGGAGCAGACTAACACTATGAAATGGACACTACCACAGAACAATAGATCCTAAAATGTAACTACAAGCTTGTAATGAAAGAAAAATATATTTCTTTGGTTTTGGTTTATGTTTTTCATTTTTATTTGTTTTGTTTTCCATGAGTGTGAAGATGGTTTTTAGTATTATTTTACTTGGCTTCATTCTCGTTTTGTTTCTTCCTTCTTTCCTTCCCTCTTGTCTCCCTCACCAGACTCCTGAGACTTGGATTATCTTCTTTTGTCCTCCAGCCCTGTTTCTAATCTCTTTCTCTTCTTCTATTTATGTATTTTCCCCTTGTTCCTTTTGAATTTTTCTCCCCTTATGTTAAAATTCATCTATCGAGTGCATATTTACTATATATAACTGTCTGATTTGTTTTAGCTCATGTCATATAACTATAAATCTTAAACATATATCTAAAGTTGCCAAACCAATAGTTACCACAGTTTGTCATTTTCTCATCTGTGCTTGATTTTTTTAATTGAATTCATTATTGGTACATTTTCTATACAGCTCACAATCACACTTAACATTGGGGAATTTGTACCTATACATGACAGAAGTTAATTCTCAGTTTTACCTGTATCCCTACCCACCCACAACCCCCGACCCCTTATATACATGCTATTTCTTTTTCTTTCCACATCACATTTATTCTTTCCCCTCATTACATTCCCCCACCACATTCCCTTTGAATATTTCCTATTTCAAAAAATCTATCATACATTTTAGAACTCATTTATATCTACAGGTTCTCATACCAGAGAAAAGATATGGTATTTACATATCTGATCGATTTATTTCACTTATTAGTGTGTCCTCAAGGTGTATCCATTTGCACATAAATGAATGAAAGTTGTCATTCTTTATGGCAGAGTAATACTCCATTTTATTGAAAAACATGGCAAGGGGGTATTACAATTCCCAGTTTAAAACTGTACTACAAAGGCACTGTCATAAAAACTGCATGGTACTGGCAAAGTAACAGATCTGAGGACCTGTGCTTGATGTTTTGTTATTACTGATTATACTCCTGCACCCAAGGTGGCATAGTTATGCTGATCTAATGATCCCTATATACCAATACTTCGGTTTTTTGGAGGTCATAAACCATACTATATTGCAATGCCAAAGAACTAGGTACTATGACAAGCAGGCAGCAACCTTGCATCTCTAATAAATTGTGACAGACAAAAGCCATCTACACCTGTAAGATATCTTTGAAAAGTAGTCATTTCCTAAGAGAGATCCACATACTAGTAATAGAGTTACCTATCATGAGCTACTTAGAAGCCTCAATGCAGAAAATAAATAAACAAAAAATAGCAAATGAGAAAACACAGAAGCAAGATGCAACCCACAACCCCAACTCAGCCAAGTGAAACGCAGAGGCAATTGAGGTAGGAAAACTCAAAAAACTCCAAGTTGAATTTTATGAAATGGTGGCAAAGAAAGTAACAAAGCATAGCAAGTGCCTTGAAAAAAAACAAAGATAATTACAGAGATGAAGAGCATAATGAAGGAAATAGTGAATCTAGAGCAAGTACAGATTTGTAAAACTAGAGGAGCTTAGGAAAGGCATGAAAACTATGAATGTCCAACCTAGGAAGGAGCCAGATTTCATAAAATAGACTCAAATAGAAATTCAGAATGTGATTTTTTTTTTTTTGAGACAGGGTCTTGCTTTGTAGTTCAGGCTAGCTCTGAGCTCACTATGTAGCCCGGGCAAGCCTCAAACTCAGCAATCCTCCTGTCTCTGCCTCCCGAGTGCTGGGATGATAGATGTGAGCCACCACTCCCAGCACTGTGGTATGTGGTGCTGATTACTGGTTGATTGCTGGTGGGCGTGAGTCTCCACACCCAGCATTGTATGTGGTTACCGGGGATTGAACTCAGGACCTTGCGCTTGCGAGGCAGGCGCTGGAACCACTGAGCTAACCCTCCGGCCCCAGAATGTGAATTTTATTGAAAATATACACAGAAGTGTTAACCAATGTGAAGATAGAATATCAGATCTGGAAGACTGGCTTGTGATAAGCAATCATCAATACTGAGTGTTATCATGATAAGATGTGTACATACAATGAGTATTAAAAAGAAAGACCTCTAGTTCCTGTGCTGCTGAGGTTTTGCTCATGAAGTATTTTTCTATGCTGATGTCTCCCAAAGTTCTACCTAGCCTATCTTCCAGCAGGTTTAGTCTTTCTGTTTTAATATTTAGGTTTCTAATCCACTTTGATTTTAGTCTGGTGCATGGTGAATGACAGGGATCTAGTTTTAATCTTTCACATGTTGAAACCAAGTTTTTATTCTATTTGCAAACAAAGTGACTTTCAAACCATAGCAGATCAGAAGAGACAATGAAGGTCACTACATACTTAGAGGAACATTCCAAAAGGAAGACATAACTATTATAAATATATATGCACTAAATGCTGGTGCACCAATAATACAAAACAAACTATAATGAATATGAAAAATCAAATAAACAATAATACAATTGTAACATGAGACCTCAATGCCCTACTTTCATAAGATATATTGACTAGACAAAAAATCAACAAAAAAATCAGAACTGAACCAAATCTTTGAACAAATGAACTTAGTAGATACCTACAGAGTTTTCTACTCAACAAACACAGAATACATATTCTTCTCAGCAGCACATAAGGCTTTCTCTGAAATAAATGACATACTAACTCATAGAATATGCTAACTTAATGCAAAGGTTTATTTTTTATTTTAGTTTTTGATACACGATCTTGCTTTGTAGTTCAAGATGGCCCTGAACTCACTATGTAGTGCAGAATAGCCTTGAACTCACAGCAATTCTTCTGCCTCTACCTCTACCTCTCAAGTGCTGGCATGATTACAGGCATGAGCCACCACAACTGGCTCTCCAAAGGAATTTAAATGATCCCATCCATATCACCAGATCATAATGCAATGAAATTGGAAATTAGTGACAAAAGAATTCACAAAAAATACATAAACACATATAAATTAAATAGAACAACCAGTGTATAACAGATGAAATTAAAGAAAATAATTAGACCATTTTTACAATTAAATGATGACAATACAACACACAAGAACTTATGGGACACAATGAAAGTAGTCCTAAGAGGGAAATTTATAGCCACAACTCCCATGTAATAAAAGCAGAACTTGTTCAAAAACATAACCTAGATTGATTCCTAGATATTTCATTTTTATGGGTGCTACTGTGAAAGGGATTGACTCCCTAATTTCTTTTGCAGTGAGTCTGTTGTTTGTGGATACAAAGGCTGTTGATTTTTGAGCATTTACCTTATATCCAGCTACACTACTAAATTTGGCAATTAAGTCTAGCAGTCTTTTGGTTGAGTTTTTAGAATCTTCTATACAATCATATCATCAGCAAATAATGACAGATTAACTTCTTCCTTACCTGTCTTTATTCATTTTATTTCTTGGTCTTGCATAATTGTTGTGGCTAATGTTTCCAGCACTATATTGAAAGACCTCTACTCTGAAAACCACAGGACTCTGAAAAAGAAGATAGAAGAGGATATCAGAAAATGGAAAGATCCCTTGTTCCTGGGTAGGGAAAACCAACATCGTCAAAATGGCTATACTCCCACAAATACTATACAGATTCAATGCAATTCCGATGGAAATCCCAACACCATACTTCACAGAGCTAGAGAAAATACAAAAATTCATCTGGAACCACAAGAGACCTAGAATAGCAAAAGCAATTCTAAGCAACCACGACATGGTAATGGGTATTACAATCCCCTATTTAAAGCTCTACTATAAAGCCACTGCGATAAAAACTGCATGGTACTGGCAAAGTAACAGACCCGAGGACCAGTGGAATAGATTAGAAGATGCAGAAACAACCCCGGATACACTAAGCCACTTTATCCTTGACAAAGGAGCCAACCATCCTCAGTGGAAGGAAGGCAGCCTCCTTAACAGATGTTGCTGGAAAAACTGGGCTTTAACATGCCAAAAATGAAAGCTAGACCTGTCTCTTTCACCATGTACTAAACTAAAATCACAATGGATTCGAGACTTAAAAATTAGGGGTCCCATTTGACCCTGCTATCCCCCTGCTAGGAATATACCCAAAAGAATTTTTAAAAATCACATTGGAAAGACACATGTACACCCTTGTTCATAGCAGCTCAGTTGGTGATAGCTCAACCTTGGAAACAACCCAAATGTCCACCAACTGGAGAGTGGATAAAGAAGATGTGTTTTTTTATATAAAATGGAGTATTATTCTGGCATAAAGAATGACAAGATTCATTTATGTGCAAATGGATACACCTGGAGGACACACTAATAAGTGAAATAAACAGATCACAGGCAAATACCAGATCTTTTCTTTGATACGAGCACCTGTAGATCCGAATGAGCTCTAGAAAGTATGACTGTTTTTGTAGAATGGGAAGCTTCCAAAGGAAATTTGGTGTGGGAATGTAATGAGGGGAAGGAATAAATATGATTCTGAAAGAAAATAAAAGAGCATGTATATAGGGGGTGGGGGTGGGTAGGGATATGGGTAAAAATGAGAATTAACTTGTGTCATATATTGGTACAAATTCCCCGATGTTATGTGTAATTGTGAGATGTATATAAATTGTACCAATAAAGAATTAAAAAAAGAAATAGAAAAGGGAAAAATTTTTGAAGGAAAAATGGAAATAAAGCTTATTTATATAGGGGGTGCAAGGGCTGAATGGAGGACAAAGGAATGGGAAAAATAAGAATCCATATGTAAAATGTACAGGTAGAAATTCTCAATTACGAATGTGGTCATTATGTTTACCTAAAATGTACCAATAAACTCAATTATAAAAGAGCAGCCTGATGCAATATGGGAACATTCAAGAGGCAGCATCTAACTTTTCATGGGTGGATCAATATGAGAGTTACTGCTATCATCAACCAGAGTAGAAGTTTTTATCTTTCTTATGATAATATATAAGGTATTGCTGTAGTTTAGAGCTCAAATATCCCCCCAAAAGTCCATGCATTAAAGACCTAGGACAAGAGCCTGTAGTACTAGTAAGAGGTGGTGGAAATTTTAAAAAATGTTGGGTCTAGTGAGAAGATCCCTGGAGGCATGTCCTTAAAAGTGATAATATATCCTCTCTCTCTCTCTCTCCCTCCCTCTCTCTCTCTCCCCCCCCACTCTCCCCCTCTCCCTCCCCCCCTGCATCCCAGGAGTGATGAAACAAAGAGGACCCTTTCCCACAACCTCTTGCCATGATATACTGTGTTCCCATAAGAACAAAACAATATGACCAATTATTTATGTACTGAAACCTCTACCCTCTGTAACCGAGATAGAATAAGCCTTGTCTGATTAAAAGTAGATTTATGTCGGTTGTTATAGCAACAGAGATCTAATGGAGGTATTTGAGAAAGATTACAGGTACCTTAGCTAAAATCTGCATTAAAGTACAGGTTCCATTATCATATGATAAAACAGTTTATTAGTTTTGAAAAATTTTTCACCTCATGAGTATCGTTACTTGACTATAATGTTTAACTGATGATGATGATTACATGTGATATTATATATGAAAATACCTACTATAGGGATTTTTGAAAAATAAATTTCAATGAGTATTAATGATCTTCTATTGTCCTTTTGGGGAAAGAAAAATCCCCCCCATGCGCACACATTGAATTCTTACATGGAATCTCTGGCTGGATCTAGTATCACCACTAATTCTGATTAACAAAAGAAAAATATGACACATTACTTGTCCACATACATGACAATCATGACGAGAGTGAAATCAGAAGAAATGACCAAAGATTGATGCTTTTATACTTTCATGGACAAAGAACAGTACATTTGTGAAGGAGCAGCAGGACATATGGATAACGAGTCTAAGGTAGTAACTTCTAGGGTTGCTAAGAGGTATATTATGTAGGTAAGAGGTCTGGAAGATAAGAGTTTGTTTGTTTGATTTATTGCAGCCCCAATTGCCAGTCTGGTGATCAAGGCTATTTTCTGGCACTAGTATGTGAAGGCCTTCCCTAAGGAATGTTTATGGCTTAGTACATGTAGGAAAACACAGGCCAAATAGCTCTTCTTGCAGTTACAGTTCCTCAAGCGATTTCTGCTTGAAAAGATAAACAGTCTGATTTGGCATATTCAGGCGTAGAATGTTCTTAACTCCTCCAATACTATTCTTCCCTTCTCCATCATGTAGCTGGGAAAAGACACATTCCAGGAGATAAGAATCAAATAGCATTTAAGCAATACTGACCTCACTGGCAGACACCAAACTTCACCATCAGAAAGCAGGAGTTTCCATAGCAATAAAAGATGATGCACAAGTTTGTAAATCCCAGCAAAAAACTTCCTTCCAAGAAGAATGACAAGCAGACAAGGAAGATTACTCCCCGTAGAACAAGCTGTAGAACTTCCAGGTACCTATGATTAAACTTCTTTCTCTTAAGAACACATCATTCATTAGGATTGTGGCCAGAGGATATATCAGGAAAAAGCATTTGGTTTCCCAGTACCAAGTTAGGTCATTCTACCAGAAAGCAGTGCAGGAAGGAATTCGGGAAACAACCTAGGTCCCTCAAATCAGGAGACCCTTTAATAGATGGACCATTTTTAAGACTTACAAAGGACTTAACGTCACATCAGACACGATTTTGAATATTTTACTTACAATCATTGTTAATCACTTTACATTTCAGGAAATCAGGCTTCTGAGGGTTTAAAAACCTACATAAGGTTATATAGGATGGAATATAATTCAAAGCAGTGGGGCTTCAGGGTCCATGCACTTAGCTTGCTGTGCTGTACTCTATGATATCATAACTGCTCTATAACGACAATGTATTATGTTAGTCCCATGTTTACCAAAAAGGTAAAATACAGTTCTCATCTTACTACCCAGTTTTTTTTTAAATAAACACAGACTTCACCATAGATTCAAGCATGATTAAATCCCAAAATGAGTGTTTTGGACAGTAGTTCTGATAGAAATTTAAAGGAGAGAACAGACTTTATGCAGAAGGTTGAACTCAGAGTACAAATGTTTTGTACCCACCAGGGATTTCTCTTTTTTTATTAGCAAATGTTCTCTATCCATAACGTTTACATTCCTTGTGGTAAGTTGGTATAATGCATAATGCATTTTAATTCTTTTTTCACCCCCTTTCCATCCTCCTCTCCCTCCACCTTTTGATTACCTTCCCCCTTTGAGAAAAATGTAGCTCCCTACTTCCTACTACCTATCATTTTTGCTTTATTTATAATTCGAGCTTCTCATATAAGAGGAACCATGTGGGCCGGAGGGTTAGCTCAGTGGTTCTGGCGCCTGCCTCGCAAGCGCAAGGTCCCGAGTTTGATCCCCGGTAACCACATATAATGCTGGGCGTGGAGACACGCCCACCAACAATCAACACCGCATAATTGCCAGACGTGGTGGCTCACGCCTGTAATCCCAGCACTCGGAAGGCAGAGACGGGAGGATTGCTGAGTTCGAGGCGGCTTGCCTGGGCACCATAGTGAGCTCAGGGCCAGCCTGAACTACAAAGCGAGACCCTGTCTCAAAAGCAAAACAAAAGGGGCCGGGGATTTAGCTCAAGTGGTACCGCACCTACCTTGGAAGCATAAGGGCCTGAGTTTGATCCCCGGTACCACC
>PVIC010022553.1:0-27584 GCA_004025085.1 Thryonomys swinderianus | reverse complement strand
AAAAAAAAATTAAATTTTGGGAGACTAGGAATATACCATGATACCTGTATTTCTCCTTTTAAGGAGGGCACTAATCTACTAAAACCAGTATATTTAAAAAGAGAAGATTTTTTTTTTTTTTTTTTGAGACAGGGTCTCACTTTGTAGTTCAGGCTGGCCCTGAGCTCACTATGGTGCCCAGGCAAGCCGCCGCGAACTCAGCAATCCTGCTGTCTCTGCCTCCCGAGTGCTGGGATTACAGGCGTGAGTCTCCACGTCCAGCATTATATGTGGTTTCTGTGGATTGAACTCAGGACCTTGCGCTTGTGAGGCAGGCGCCGGAACCACTGAGCTAACCCTCCGGCCCAAAAAGAGAAGGTTTTTAAAGGTTTTAAAAAAAACCCTAAGCCAGTGTGGTGGAACACAACTAATCCCAGGACTCAGGAGTCTGAGTCAGGAGCATCACCAGGAGTTTGAGGTTAGTCTGGGCTACACAGCTCCAAGGCCAGCCTAAACTGCATAGTGAGACCTTATTTCAAAAATACATATTTTTTTATATACTTAAAATTTAAAAAGGTGAAGTTTTTAATATAAAGCATGCATATCTATACATAGACAGCAAATAGATCAGTGCTCAAGGGTATGGTTAATCTGGTACAATTTCTTTTTTTCCCTAAATTTTTATTTTAATGTAATATATACAGGTATCAATAAAGAAAATATTCAAAAGCATTCCTCTTATTTCTACAAAAAAAACAGAATTTTGGGCCGGAGATTTAGCTCAGTGGTTCCAATGCCTGCCTCGCAACTGCAAGGCCCTGAGTTCGAGCATGATAACCACATACAGTGCTGGGCGTGGTGACTCACGCTCACCAGCAATCAATACCACATACCACAGTGCCAGGCGTGGTGGTTCACGCCTGTAATCCCAGCACTCGGGAGGCAGAGACAGGAGGATTGCTGAGTTTCAGGCTTGCCTGGGCTTCATAGTGAGCTCAGGATCAGCCTGAACTACAAAGCGAGACACTGTCTCAAAAAAAAAAAAATCACAACAAAGTAATTAGAGAATAACAATAGATAATACATTGACCTGGTACAATTTCTAAGTATGATATAACTGGAATATTTCCGTTTTAAAGGAAATATATACATTTAATAATGTTGGGAGCTTAGTTTTATTTTATAATAACTGCCTAGATAAAACTCTAAAGGTGGAACATAAAACTCAAAAAAGCCATTATTAAAAAAAAAAAAAAAGGAAGGGAGGGAGGGAAGGAGGATGTTGTAAAACTGACAGCCCAGCCCCATGGGTGCTGGCCAGTGACGGTGCCGGGAGCACCAATGCCGCTGGGCCAGGCCAGACGATGCAGCTGGCTCTGCGCTCCTCCGACCAGGATCCTGAGCCCCCCGCTGCAGTGATCCTCAGAGGGGGCTTCTTCCTGTGACGTGCACTCAGGGGCTTTAGTTCCCAACATTAAGCAGAGCTGCACCCTCATCTACAGAATGGGGAGGGCAGTTAAGATTTGTATGGCAGTAACTGCACTTTTATTATTTTCCAAATGAGAAAATACAAAATCTCCAAAAGCCCCAGGAGCTGTGTAATGTTTTCTAACATAGTCATCAAAACAGTATCTCTATGCATCAGGAAATGGAAAGTTATGTGTGCATATTTTGCATAATTTTTTTGGAGACAGTCTTGCTAAGTAGTTTAGGCCGGCCTTTAATAACTATGTAGCCCAGGCAGGCAATGAACTTGCAGGGATCCTCCTGCCTCAGTCTCCTGAGTGCTGGGTTTATAAGGGTGTGCCACCATGCCCGGCCCACCCATTTTTAGTATAATTTATCTACACATTATGTGGCTTGAACATGTCTAACCTGAGCATTTTATATTCTCACACAGTTGTGGTAAATAGTCCAGCAGGGAGAAAGGAGGGGCCGGGACTTATTCTAAATTCTGGGAGCCAAGGACCTGCTTAGGGTTGCAGGCCCAGCTCAAGGCTGGAATCCAGGCCTCTGGATATGTCAGTATTTTTCCCATTGTCTCCACCAAGTCTGGGGACTCAGTCTGCAGTCAGGAAGAGATGAGAAGGTGACATTAGAAAGGAAGAGGTCACTCTGACAACAGTGAACAGAGACGGCTGAACCCCATGGGGACCAGAGACAAACCTTAGTGAGTAAGCAAACTCTGCTGGGACAGAAAGACCCAGCTGTGTCGCCTAGTGGCCACGGGAGTGTTTGAGCCTATTTCCTCATCTATAAACAAGGGTCTTGCCTACCTTCAAGCGGCACGAGGAGCAGAGACAGTGTCTGTGGGGTTCCTGGTGTGTAACAGGCACTTAATAAATGGCAATTCCAGTTTGAATTTAAAGGAGCCGATGCACACAGATGCCAGGAGCTTTTAGCTCTGGAGCAGTCACAATCAGACATCTAAACGGAATACATAATGTGCCCTGCGCTAGAATACATCTCACATTTATCGTGACAGCCCTGAGGACCAGGCAAAGATGCTCCTGGCAGAAGTGTCGCTTGATGGGAGGAGCTGCTGGGTGTAGCTAGTGCGGATCGAGTGGCACTTACACCCCCTGATGCCACCAGGAAACAATTTTCGGAGGCTCCTGGCTGTCGGTCAGCACCACCTCCCTTTTGCCCTCTGCTCTGTAGCAGAGGTCCGGGGATGCTAAGGTGTCTTTTTGTTAAATTTGTTCAGAAAGAACAAGGCATAGAGGTGTATCCCTTAACCGCAGCACTCAAGAGGCTGAGGCAGGAAGATCACCATGAGTTCAAGGACAGCATGGGTTACATAGTGAGTTCAAGGCCAGTCTGGACTACATAGTGAGAAGCTGTCTCAAAAAACCAACCCCAATTTTTTTTTTTAACTTCAGAAAAATGAGAACACATTAGGTAGAGTATTGAAGTGGTAAGTTTGTCTGTTAGAGAAGTTATCCATATGCAACGTCTTTATTTTGCAATAGTGTGTGACTCCTCTAAACACAGGTAAAAACACGTACATCTACCAGATGGTAAAAGGCCAGCAGCCTGCATGCAACAGACACTCAAATGCTTGCTACAAGGTGAATACAGAGGAGTGTGAATTCAACTCTACAAAGGAGCCGCTTCTACATGAACAAAGAATGCGATCTTCCTTTTAAGTGATTAATTCTAAATACGGAAAAAACCTGGAACTGAAATGCAGAAAAATGATTTTCTCATCAAGAATAGCTAATTCTGAGTGGGCTGCATTACTCAGTACACACAGTTCCTTGGGCTTCTCGTCTGACCTGGCTGAAACAGGCACATTTCAAGTCAGCAAGAACATAAGTCATCTCTCTGGTGCGTGAAGTAGATCAGTCGATCTTTAGGTCCAGTCCTCTCCCCCATGATGCTCACACAAATGTACAGTGCACTTTGGTGGATCTGCACATGTGTCTTCATATGTTCCACAAGACAGCAGAAGTGATTTGACAGGCAGCGTGCTGTCACTCAGCCCAGGAGTGCCTCCTCCTGTCACTCACAAAGCAACGTGGAGTCATCACCACATATCCCAGCGGTGCGTGGCCCACAGCTTCCACAGGAGTCCCTTCCCCAGGCAGGACTGGACACCCGCATGCTGAGATCTCTCCTGCCCCTGCCCAGAGCCGCTTTTGGTCCCACTCATGCAGGTCCACACAGGTTTCCAAGTGTCCCGGTCACAGGCCAGGACAGACTTCTCATTACTTGGTGGCCCAGTGGTGTCCACAGGCTACTAAAACAGGTGAACACTACTGTGTGGCAGATGGGATAGTCCTGTCCACTCTGGTCTGGAGGAAGGTGGCAGATGAACAGGGGACACAAAGGTGAAGGCTGGGACACTTGGTGTGAGTAGAAGGAGCAGCCTTGGCATGCTGAGCCCAGGATGGCAGGCTTGGACCAGTGAGGGGGCAAGGCAGGCAGCCGCGCAGCCATGGCCCTGCAAAACTGCTGTGGCCACGGCACATACCTGCTTCAGACCACAGTGCCGACAGAAGCCCTCCCTCCGTGCTCCCGGGCCCGCTCCTGTCAGCCCCATACTCCGTGTCCCCATCTGTGATTCGAGGTGCGCCATTTTGTCAAGAAAACAAAACTCCTGTCTACAGCTCCATGCACAGGCTCTGCTCTCCATGCAAACATAATGAAAAAGTAATAAAAGTGAAATATAGTTTATTAATATTCATACTGTCTCCCATTGCCAGCAGCCATGTGTGTTTCATCATTAGACCACAAGGCTGCTTACAGCCCGGTTCTTAGGGAGGCCAGGCCTTGTCATCAAAGTAACCATCACAGTGGGCAGCTCTGGATGGAGGGAACCCCTAAATAGAACTGCATGGCTGTCAGGGGGCCCTGGGCCCCCTATCAGCACAGCTAGCTGGGCATCCCTAGGGGGCCACCTCCTTAAGAAGTGCGCTCAGAATGCCAACCCAATTACCTGATACCAACACTCCCTGGGAAAAACTTCAGTCCTCACAATGGATGCAATTGAGCTTGAGGATATTACAAAGAGGAAAACCAAGAATCAAAACAATTAGAGCTGCTCTATGGAGTCATTTACAGGGCAGAAAAGTTAGTTAAAACCAATCCAAACTTTCAAAAGAAAGAGCATGCATGCAAGAGAAAAACAGAGCGTAAGGAAATTCACACTCACAAACTACAGTCTGTAAAAGCTGCTTTGGGTGAATTACCTGACATTATGTTAGAGGCGTGGCTGAGGAACAAAACAGTCACAACAGTGTTTAACGAAATCTCATCCCACACAACCCAGTTTAAGTCTGATCACAGTCGCTGCTATCTGATTTTCCTTACTGGATTCTCCTTGAGGGAGAACTCATTGCTTACTCATAACAAGTGTCTCAAAAAAAAAAAAAAAAAGTTTTCCGGATGTTAAGGAAAGAAAGGTAAAAGACGTGAAGAACACCAAAGCATACCTGGGGGATCAGAGAGAAGCAGGCATACTGTGAGTGCTTCCGATGTGGGAGAACAGGCCAGGGGAACGCAGACCAGTGGGTGACACAGGGCAGAGGGGCCAAGCACAGCCGTGGGCCACACTGCACTTCCACTGACTCACTGACGGGGGCGGGGGAGCAAGTGTGCAAAACACAACTGTGATGTGTATCTTTTTTTGGGCGGCGATAGGGATTGAACAGAGTCTTACGAGGGTTAGACAAGCACTCTTCCACTGAGCTACTCCTCTGGCCCTTAACAATTTTTTAAACTTTGGAGGCAGGGTCTCAGTAAGCTTCCTAGGCTAGCCTTGAACTTGTGAACCTCCTGAGTAGCTAGATAACAGGGCGCAGCTCCATGCCCACTTTCATATTCTTTCTTAGGGAAGGCCTCTGAGAACGGTCTATGTGGTAAGGCAGGGCAGGCAGAGAAAATCAGCTTTTCCAAACTGAGGAAGACAACTTACTTAAAAACAGAGGCCAGGCACTGGCAGCTCAGAGAAAGGGAAGCAGACGCAAAGAGGGCGAGAGAGAAGGGAGCAGCCCAAGCTGAAAGGGGCACTTGGCTGCCCCTGAGGTCGGCACATCCAGGCCCCTCAGAGGCCCGCGCTGTGTGCACCGCAGGGCCAGGCCCTGTGTGTGTTTCCTTTCACCCTGACGAGCATCACTGTTGCAGGGATCACAAGGCTGAATCGCAAGGTTATGTGAGGTGCAGAGCTGGAATTTATTGGAGGCTCAACAACTCTTGGGGAGCATATCACAAATAAATTCTTTTTTCTTTTCCCAACCTTCAGCCTTCCTTCAGTCAGAGCACAACACAGTAGGTGGCAGCCTGGCTGCGGTGGGCAACCCCAACCTCTCTCTTGTACACAGGGCTGAAGTTTTGCCTCTCTCCCAGTCCAAGAAAATACTTACCTAAGATGCCAGCACCAGAGAACATATAAATCATTTTAAAAGCTTGTTTCTGGAAGGATTTTAAAAATCAGCTCCTGGGCTGGAGATTTAGCTCAGCGGTTCTGGCGCTTGCCTCGCAAGCTCAAGGTCCTGAGTTCAATCCCCAGTAACCACATACAATGCTGGGCGTGGTGACTCACGCCCACCAGCCATCAATACCACATACCACAGTGCCGGGCGTGGTGGCTCACGCCTGTCATCCCACCACACGGGAGGCAGAGACAGGAGGATTGCTGAGTTCCAGGCTTGCCTGGGCTCCATAGTGAGCTCAGGGTCAGCCTGAACTACAAAGCGAGACCCTGTCTCAAAAAAAAAAAAACAAACATAACTCATTGTGCTGGGGATTTAGCTCAGTGACAACGTGCCTGTTTTCCAAGGGCAAGATTCTTAGTTTGATCCCCAGTACTGGCCCCCAAATTAAAATGAAATACCATACCATACCGTACCATACCATAAATTAGCCATTTTAAGGGGGAACAATTCATGGCTTGCAGTACCTGTACAATGCTGTGGAAACCTCTACTTCCAAAATGTTTTCATCATTTGGGAGTAAAACCCCTGATCCTTTGGGCAGTTTTTCCATCTTCCCCTCTTCCCACCCCTGGCAACTGCCAATCTGCATTCTGTCTCTATGGAATGACCTAGGCTGAGTATCACACCATCAGGGACTCTCAGTAAGCACGAAGCTCTGTGGTAGCGTTCTTGGCACACTATTCCTGTGTTTGGACAAATAATACTCCACTGTACAGACACCCCCAATGTGTTCAGACAGCCTTCCGTGACTGGCCATTTGGACTGTAGCATCTTTTGGCTTTTCCAAGTGGTCTTCTATGAACATGCAGGTACTATTATCTGAGAACTTGTTTTTAGTTCTTTGCGTATACAGCTAGGAATAGAATTTTGGGGATCAGTAGTAACCCTGATTAACTTTTTTGAGGAACTGCCAAGTTGTTTTCACAGTGGCTGGGCCATTTTATATTCCCACCAGCAAATTATGAAGGTTCCCCCAAAAAGGTTATTTTAAATGTAACTTATTAAAACATTGCTGAAACGATTTTTGTTAATGCTGCCCTCTGCAACTCCTGAAAACCTTAGGGGTTTATTTGAGAGCTTTCCTTCACCAGGCTTTGTGAAATCTCTAATCTCCAACCTCCAGCCCCCAGTACAGAGAACATGTCAATCGGCAGAAGAGAAGAGACACCCAGGACGTTTATAATCTAGCTTCTTGTCCAGAGCCAACGCTTAAAAGGACACAATCAGTTAAAACAAGTGCGTCCCCGAGTTCCACCAGACACAAGGAGGCAGCCCATAGAGACCTTGTGTTCAGTGAGCATTCCTAGCAGAGGCAGGAGCGAGGCGTGGAGGCAGGACGGCTGGATGAGGCAGAGGAGGGAAACTGAGTGAGACGCTGAAGGGCAGGTGTGATACACAAGAAACACAATGGCCTCACAGCTGAGTGCCGGCGCCAGGCCTCCCCTTACACCACCGGCCGCCACCTCCGGGGCCCAGCCCGGAGCCGAGAGCAAGCGCCCAGGGGAGAGACGGCAGACAGCGGGACCTGCGGTCTCCCTGAAAGCACAGAGCAGCGGCTCATTTCCCAAGGGCTGCAGGCAGCACATCTCCTGCATAAGAATTCTTCCCTACCTGCCAGGAAAGGTAATGTGCTCATGGTTCCTTAGAAATGGTCAATTTCAGAGGCAAAACAAACTCCAAAATCCTCCTGCTGTGTGGACAAAATTGAAAGTGTTTTAGTGTGGTAAGCCTCGCTTGCTAGCTGGAAAGGGAGCCAACTAACATGAATATATATATGGTCCTCCTGCCTCCTCTTTATTACCTGGGGACCATGACCATGCCTGGGCCATGCGTGCCTTTCTCCAGCAGCCTGCCACACAGCAAGAAGTAAAATTCTGTTCAGAGAAAGAGGCAGCAAAAAGCAGTGGGCCTGAGCAGACACCTCCACTCCCTCCCTCTGCCAAGCACCAGGTGACACTGCCCACGGTGGAACCCTACAGTGCTGTGTGGGTTACGGAACAACAGCTGTCTGCCTGGGGCGGCGATCACTTGCATCAGCTCTTTCCACAGCTTACGTGGAAGCTGCTAGGGCCAAGGCTGCCCTGGTCTGAATCTATTACGATGCCGAGCAGCAATCTGTGCACCTAGGGCACGGAGAGGGCACACAGACAAGCATGGCACAGGTGTGTCCTGGCACGCATGTATGCACTCACTGTGCTGCACACCAGCGCACTTCAGTCTCTGGTACGGGCTGCTGAGTTTCTGCAGGGAGTGGCAGTGCGGCTCTGTCCCGCAGCGCCAACCACAACATCACTGTGCCAACGCCAATGTCACTGTGAGCGATGATGCTCGGAACACACAGTGTCCATGCAGTCAAAGCAAAACAGAAAAACAAACACTGCTCAGGGGACAGGATGCCTGTTTGTGTGCGGTGCAGGAAGGGTGGGGAAACTACTTATGTACTTTCCCGGGGCTACTGAGGCCACACCATTCTCAAGGACAGCCTCACTTCGCACCCCATGGCCTGCCTGCAGCAGATGGGAATCACGTGGACAGAATGTGACAGAGGCGGTGCTGTGCTCCTGACGTGGTCACTCGCTACACACTGTGCCCTGTGGGGTGCGGACATGAAGGCTGTACAGGCTGCCCTCAGAGTTGTTATGAGGGGCACTCGGAGCTCTGTCCCTAGAAACACTCAGGAAACACGAATCACATCGTATGCAAAGGCCTGGTCAAATACAAACCATTTTTAGTTCCAATAGTGCAGTATATACCCAGTGGTGAACGCTGCTTGCTGTGTATGCACATGCGCTTTATTCTCTAAAATCTGTGTTCCTACAGGTAAGCCTCCCACCCTGACAGCCTGGAAACGACCTTCCTTCTCCTTGGTACATTTCTGTCATGAGAATGGCCAGCTGAGGACTCGAGGTTGCTGGGGATGGTGCCTGGATGCCTGAAGCTCTTACCGACTGGGTTTGCTCAGAAGACACGATCCGGCTCCAGAGAAGCTGCAGCCCCTGCCTCAGCCCAGCCCAGCCTTCTTCCTGTCCCCTTGGACAGAGCCAAGCACATAGCAGGTTTGTAAAATCACCTGCTAGATAAGGCTTAGGAAGCAAAGCCATGAGGTAAAGACCTGGGCCATGAAATGGGATGGAAACAAAAACGGTTGGGACAAATAAAACGGCACATTTCTCAGCAAAGCTCTATCTCCTGTCTCACGGTTTCTGTCAGCACCGGCCGCAACCAAATTTGGATGTGCATGACCCCAACTGAAAGACACCTGTGGGCAGGTGTAGAGGCAGTGCTGACACATGATAGTACAGCACTGAACTGGCAACGCTCTGGGAGCTGAGATGTCCCCGGGAGTGTCCCTGGCGTCTCAGTGTGCCTGGTCTAACCTCTGCCACCCAGCCTGCTGGACTGGGGTGGAAGAACCCTAGAAGTGCGAACAGGTTGTGGAAAAGAAGAAGGAACAGCGGCACAGAGCGCCATGGTTGGGCGTGCTGTGTTCAGCGTCTCTGCTGCGTGCAAGACCCGGGGAGTGAAGCCACACTGCCGTCTCCTAGGTGCAATGTGGACAGGCCAGATCAGAGAGGCGGGGACAGGGATCCCAAGCCGTGGGCCGGGGTCCTGAGACCTGGGTGGCTTTCTCAACTTCCTTCCCTGGACTAAGCCGAAGGCGGCAGCTCAATTACACTCATGGCGAAGCCTCACAGGATCCAGGAGCCAGATCCGGGCCCAGCAAGTGCAAAACATCTCTGGGGAGCGAATGAACAGATGAATGCCTAACAAAACAAATAACTCTGCATGCCAACTACTCAGAGGAGGGCAAGACCTCTCCTGTTTGCGGTGAAACTGCCACTTGGAGCTCATGAAGGGAGTGGGGCAAGGCTGACTCAGGGCTGGACGGGGTGAGAGCTGGGAGGGTACCCCTAGGATAGGGAGAGTGCAGCCAGAGTGGCTGGAACAAGAAGAAGGCCTCCCCTGCCAGGACCTGGCACCCAGGGCTGGGAGCTGAAGCAGGGCACTGGATGAGCACAGAACCAGGAACAAGTTCTGGATGCTGCTCCGAGAGACCAAAGGAACGGGGAGCAGGAAGGACTGTCTGCTGCTGCTCAAAAAACGTGGGGCTGTCTTGTGGTAGGGGTGGTGGCAGGACTGACATGGCAAACAAGGCGCGCCCCAGAGCTCTGCTTGGCAAACCTAGAGCCCTCGCTTCCTGGAGTGACATGAAGACTCACGCCTTACAATGGCGACACCGGGCTGCAGAGGACACTGTGGAATGATGTTGGCCCTCGTTTTGTTCAAGTGAAAGACCTGTCAGGAGGGAAGGGAGAGAAGGAGGCTACGGTGCGTCCACACGAGGCCTCGGGCCCAGCACAGAGCCCCTGGGCGAGACCAAGAGGGCAGCACGAGCTCTCCGGGGGACAGAAGTGTTTCCTGCAAACCCAGCCGCGTCCTGGGGTAAACAGGAAAGTTCCCTCAGATGGGAGGCTTGCCAGGGGGAAACCACAGTCACACATGGGGGTATGCAGCCATGGCACAGCAATGTGAAAACTGAGGGGCAAGCACGGGCCCTGAAAGCCACACCAACAAATCCCAACACCCTCTGTGCCCCTTCCGAACTGCGGGCTCTTGAGGTTTCAGCAGTTAAGCTCATCATCCGTTGGCCCCTCTGCTTCTAGTGTCCTCCTAATTCTAAGAGGACAATGCCAGGACCTACGAACACACAAAAAAAGATGTTGCATGCTAACGGTGCTTCCGTCACGGGGGCTGTTTATTCCCAGAGCTGTATTCATAGGTCCCGGTCAGGCCGTTTCCAGAAATGACTGTTACTCTCCTCCCGACCATCCTGTGACAGGATGGACATGATATCTTTTACCCAAACACAACACAGCAAAACAAAAACAGGAAGAGAAGTTAGGCATGGCCAGACTTCTGGTTTAAAATTAATAGCTTCCTCAGGGGTCCTCAGGAGTAAACAGATTTTACAGTTTAATTTTTAAATTTTTTAAAAATCAAATGTTTGAGCTCACAGAGAGACTTGATTTACCCGCCCTGCCCAGAGTGCAGAGGGCTCTGTCCCTCCGGCTGCTATCAGGGTGGACATCTGGTATCACGAGGGCGAACGGCACCTGACTCTCTAGCTGCTGGATCTATTTATATTCTGGGGTTTCACACTCAGTGCCGTTTTTACTGCCAGTAGTTTTGACTCACACACACATACAAAGAGGACTAGAAATCCTTCCCTGGAGGCCAGTGGATGACAAAGATGGTGCCAGCAGTTTGTCTGTCATGTTCTGGTCACAAAACTTTTATTTTTGTGGCTGCTGTCTATAAAGGAAGGCTGGCACCAGAGGCCCTGCCCCAGGAGGGACTGCAGGGGAGGGGCGGGGGCTCTACACACAAGGGTGCCATGGACCAGCCCTCCTGTTGCCGCTGAACCGTCACCCGCATGGTAACACACACATGTGCCCTGTACACCCCCTGTGCCAACACATATACAGCAGTAACCTCAGACACTGACACCGACACACACGCACAGACATCCCCACGCCAACCCCCCATGTCAACACACAGATGCATGGCATCAGGTGAGCCTGTGAACAGGGGCGCTAGCATCACTCTGGTCCTCTTTGGCCTGGGGTGTCAGCAGCGGGGGGGCTCAGGAAGGGAGCTTCTGGCCAGTGTCAGATGTGGTTTAGTGTCCCCAGGCTGCACTGTACCCCGCTCTGTCACTCTCCCCTACCCTCTGCGCCCCATCGCAGGCTGCAGGACATCTGCGGCCACTCTGTGTACCACAGCTGCATGTGAAGGTCGGAAACAGTGTGATCACCTTCCTCCCTGCAGGAGCCAAGTTCTGTTCCCTCCCTCCTCAGTCACTGTCCCCACTTGCGAATCCCCTCCTGATGCCAGAAGGAGCCCCTGACTGCAATTCTTCTGCTTTTGACACTCGCCCCACTCTGTGAGGACTCCTGAGCGGCAGACAGAGCCAGGCCTCAAGCCCCGAGAAGCTTGGCCGTGGTGGGGTCGGGGGCTAAGCAGCTACTGATGATGGCAGATCGGGTGCACACACGCGAAGGTAAACAGAGGCACAATGCCTGGAAAGACGACAGCTGTGGCTGACAGAGCTGCTACGCGAGTGCCTGGCACGGTGGGAGTGTGCCACCCGCGTGCGGCGGTCTCCTTCGACACTCACAACCTCATGAACCGCTCAGTTTTCCCTCTCAACAGAAAGCAAGAATGAGCCTCATGAAGGTCTAGAACTTGCCTAAAGTCACACAGCCCGAAGGCAGATCTGGAATTCAAACCCCGGTCTGTCTGCCACATGTAGTAATGATGATAAAAAACGATGATGATAACAGCAGTAACATTTCTTAAAAATGACAGCTAACGTTAATGCATGTTTACTATGTACAGGCACATGCCGAGCAGTTTATGATGAGCTTTATGCTCTCTGGGAAATCTTCACTCATTCGCTGTTCAGCATGAAGACAAAGTTTCAGGGGACGTGAGTCACGTGCCCACAAAACCTCAGGACCGGAGCCGAGACGGGAGGCTGTGGAGGACCCACAGTGTGGCCGGCCTTCAGCTGCCCGAGGTTACAGTCAGGGCCTGCTGCACTGGACCTTCCCTGCGCTGGGCACTCACTTCCAATCTCCTGTGCACAAACAGCGGACAAGACAGGTGCCATCTGACTTCAGGCATCTGGTCTGTTAGACGCGCAATTAGCCGTCTTCAGGTTTTAAACTGGGGCCTCACAGGTGGGGAGACAGCCTGGGAACAGACACTCTTGGTAAAGCCGCAGTACTGGCAGCCACCTAGCATTCCAGCACTCTAGGAGGCTGAGGCAGGAAAACTGAAAGTCTGAGCCTGATCTGGGCAACAGACTAAAAATTTAAAAAACAAAATTTTTTAACGGGCTGAACTTTTCTGGGGGGGATGAAGCCCAATGCAGAGGCCCTGGGTTAAATCCTCAGTACCAGAAAACAAATTAGCAAACAAAGAAGCAAACAAAAACCACTGGTAGGCGGTACATACTTGCCAAGAGTCTGACTAGGAGCCGCCACGTCACAAGGCTTGAGCTGCTGCCTAGCCGGGTCCAAGGCTTAGCAGTGGAAGCACTTGTTGTATGTGGGGGTTTCTGGTAAATGTCAGCATGGGCTGAGCTGAGAGCAGGTGAGGCCACTGCCCCCGCTCACTTGGTCAGCCACTTGTTCTTGCAACGAGCAATCCTTGGGGAGCGGTAGCTACATCTGTCAGGCTCGAATGGAGAAAACCTGGAGAAGCCGACTGTCCCCACCTGGCCTGGCTGCTTATTTGGTACCGGGTGTGTGCTGTCCATGGAGGCACCTCTGGGTTCCATCTCAGGGCACAGGTCACTCCCACTATGACAGACCGGCCAGCCGGCTAAAAGGGGGTTGAAAAGGAGGCAAGGATCATTCTTGGAGCCTCACGTTTCCAACTTCCCTGAAATCAAGGTGCAGAGTTCATCGCTGAATTCTCAGCCTGTAGTTCTTAATTTGTCTACAAGGCATTTGCTCCTAATCCCCTTTCCTTTTCCGCGACTGGTGGCGAAGACAAAGATCAGTGGCCCAGGCATACTGCCAGGGGTGCCCTAAAGTATGGGGACCCACTTCCTCTGGCTTTTCTGCCTCAGAGCCCCCTCAGAACCTAGTGAGGACTAACCAGTCTCTCTACGAACTCAGGCCCCAAAAAAGTACCAGTGATGTAAGACCTTTGAGGGCATCTCACCCAGGGAACAGAGTCCAGCCTCGAGCAACAGCAGCCAGCATGACTCCCTATCCCTCCCTCCTCCTTCCTGGGATGCCTCCCAACTGACTACCTGTCCTGGAGCCCTTGCCTCAAGCTCTGCTTCTGGGAAATTCAAGCTAAGACAATCACTCCAAACTACCGCATTTCAGCCTCTCCCCAGCAGCAAGAGCCACTCACCTGACAGCTCCCAAAAACCTTGATCTGCCACCTTGCTCTGGCTGTGGGTTTGCTGGGGTCCACAAGAGCCTGTGTGCATGTGCTGCTGGCCAAGAAGGGCAGAGAGGAGTGGGGAGTTCCACGTTCACCTTGCACTTGCTTGGCAGATGGGACTGGGAGCCTGGCAGGGCAGGGGCAGGGCCCAAAGGCCAGGGAAAAAGGCAAAGTGGTTGGAGGTGACATATGTTCTGCCTTCTCCAGCTAATGAGAAGTGCAAGCCAGGGTGGATTAGAAGAACCAGGAAAGGGAGCGCTTTTGTTCATAGGCCGGGGCAGACGCTGCATAGCTGAGGGCGCTGCTACTGGAAACCTCAGCACAGTGTCTGAGAATGCATCTTAGAATTCAAAAATTACATGTGCAATACATGAATGAGAATTATAGCTCTAGAGCCTGTTGTGGCTACAGGGAGAGTCAGAAGCTACTTAGCAGTGAGTGCCACATGTATTATAAATCACACAAAAGCCAGTGACACTCTGTCTTCTGTTGAACATCTGCTTTTTTACTCCTACTTGATTGCAGACACTGTCCCCTACACATCAGCCACTCCTGGCCACTTCAGCAACCCACACAACCGCTCTAATCATGCTCACCTACGGTTTGTGTGTCTCCCGTCACTACGACTGGGCCACCGGGCTTTGAGCAAGTCAGGTCAGAGAGACTACCGCGGTCAGTCCTGGTCTCTAATCTTCACGGTGTACACGGTACACTCCCTGTGAACTGCCTCTCTAGCACCCAGGCCATGGAGTGATGGTTCCCAAAGATGATGGTAGTAATGTGACAATAAAGCAGGTGGGAAGACACTTGGGAGGGGTGCGTTTGTGCCATGACTGCTGCAGTTTCACTGCAAACTCTGATCCACTAACTTGGTAAGCTGTGGATGTTGGATGTGAACAGTCTTTGTATGTCAGGCATACCTCAACCGAGCAGCAGGAACTCTGGCACACATCTGTCGTCCCAGCACTCTGGCAGGCTAAGGCAGAAGGAGTACCAGTTTGAGCCCAGCCTGAGGAACTTTGTGAGACACTGCCCCAAAATAAAAATGAAAAGCGGGGGATGTAGTTCACTACGAAGCCGAGTTCAATCTCCAGTATGGGGAAAACTGCTGAAGACTTTGTCTGGTGCCTGCTGCCTCCCCGCCCCACAGGGCCCGCTCATGCATGTCACTTGGTAGCACAGGAGTCAACACATCTAACAAGCACCCTGAGGGATTTGGGGGTGGGAGTGTCCCTGGAGGCCACCTTGAAAACGATGTATTTTGAGCCCCTGAGTGGTTCCAGACCTCCCATTTTCAAGCTGAAAGACAGGTAGCTGGCAGCTCCGCAGTAAGGCAGAAGGCTGGACCACGGAGGGCTAAGGCCACTCCTGCACCGGGCCGTCTCCAGGGATGCTCCTGGGGGCTCACGGGATTGGAGGAAGTGTGTGCTTATCCATGCGTGTCCATGCATCACGTGTCTCCTTCCACGCAGGACGCATGTCAGTACCTCCGGATGGAAGGCTAGTGCCAGCTTCTCTCACAAGGGTATTTGTCTCCATAAATTGTGTACGTTTTTGTGTGGAGGTGGCTGCAGCAGCTGGAGAGAAGTTTACTGAAACCCATGCAGAGCTTCCTATTTCAGCTATTTATATTTAACATTAGGTAATAAGAAACACTGATTAATAATTATCAAAAGAAAATAATTTCTAAGTATTTCCCTGAACACCTGAAAATCCCAGAGATGATTAAAAGATATTTTAAAATAACCTATCAGCTTTGATAACTTACTGATCACTTCAGTACAGACGAGAAACTGCACCCTAAAAGCTTTTATATAGGTACAAGTGGACAAATGAGATCCTGGATGGGTTGGACATCTTTATTATCTTTAAGCATGAAACAGTACCTTTTCCTCCTCCTGTTGTTTATACGAATGACAGAAGACAAATTAATTTAAAAAATTAATGCCTGAAATACAACTCTCAGAGCTCTCCTTTTCAATCAAAAATACTCATCGGTCACTTTACATGCTATGACCTGTACACACACTGCCATTTCTTAAATGATTTGTTTGTGGCTTCCTAAAACCCCTTAGGATTCTTCCGTTGTTCAAGAACTTATAAACGGCTCCCCGCACTGTCACCGACTGAAGCCAAGGCCTCGCTATGTCTGAAGCTCTCAGCTGTCGACCTCATTCACCTGAGCACTGCTTTCCAAAAGTGTGGCCTCCCATGTGTCCCCTTCCTTTCTCCATCGTCCTTTCTTACTCCTCTCTCCACGGCCGCAGAGGATCTCAGCCCCGCCACTTCCTGTAACAGCCACTTGAGTTTCCCTCACTGCTTCACTCGGTAAACCATACCTATCTACCCATCTTGCGAAATCTCTGAACTTGTTCAACTGCTTCTGTTCACTACAATATCCCTAGTGTCTGCAAATAATAAGTTTACAATAAATATATCCACTGAATGAGTGGATACTTGGAATAGCAAAGCTTCAGAATTACATTCTGGGCAATTAGTTCGTTATTTTCATCTCCTCAGAAACTGCAAATCCTTCAAGGTTAGAGATCATACCTTATCTTCTAACTCAATATCTATAAATTGAATTGTATTAAAACTAATTTTTGCTCTTTCCCGAAATGACTGCAGGATCAACTTTCACCAAAAAAGAAAAAAAAAAGAAAAGAAAAGAAAGCTTAACCACTTACTAGTCCGATTATTTAAACACAGGATGACCAAAAATTGCATATATTTCCATTAAGATTTATCAGACGACAGGAAATATAAAGACAGTAATCTTATCAAGTTTATTCAATACAAGAATTGACTGGTTGAAATAACACCTGCTCCAGCAATGCTTGGGGTAAACTTTTAAGTGGTTGTATTATTCTTTTTTTTTTTTTTTGCTTTTGTTTTTTGCTTTTTGAGACAGGGTCTCGCTTTGTAGTTCAGGCTGGCCCTGAGCTCACTATGGTGCCCAGGCAAGCCGACGCGAACTCAGCAATCCTCCTGTCTCTGCCTCCCGAGTGCTGGGATTACAGGCGTGAGCCACCATGTCTGGCACTGTGGTATGCGGTGTTGATTGTTGGTGGGCGTGTCTCCATGCCCAGCATTGTATGTGGTTACCGGGGATCGAACTCAGGACCCTGCGCTTGCAAGGCAAGCACCGGAACCACTGAGCTAACCCTTTGGCCCAAGTTGTATTATTCTTAAAGTAATTTTTATTTTATTTTTTTTACAGTACCGGGGATCGAACTTGGGTCCTTGTGCATCCAGGTTGGTGTGGGACCACTTGAGCTGAATCCCCAGCCCACTGAAAGTAATTTTTTATGTCCAGGTTTTTTTTCTCTTATGTCCTAATTTTTATGCCCAGTTTTGGGATTCTAGTAGTGCTCTTAAGTATCTCCAAAAAAAGCTGCACAAAATATTCCCAACATTGCAGAGCAGAAACAAAATTCCACACATTTCAATCACTGATTGTCTTTTGCCTAAAGAGTGTATTTTTTGTATTATGAGTTTAGTATTTGTTCTCGTTTTTAGTCTGCTAGTCATGATTAGAATGGAAATACCCCAGCACTCATTTTTTGCTTGCTAAGAAAGGAAAGAAAGAAAGAGAAGGAGAGCAAGCAAGCAAGCAAGCAGAGAGAAAGGAAAGCAAGGCGAAGGAAAAAGAAACTTGAAACCGTATCAGTATAGAATAAGGACATGGACAGCAAGGCGTCTCAGTGAGGTAAGTAGACGTGAGCGGGGAGACCTGCCCTTGGCTCCTTTGGGTGTAAAAGCCTGAAAAGGGGCAGCACTAAGGAAATGCTCTCACCCAGCAGCGTTTCTCAGAGTGGCTCTAAATGCACCAGTGTCGCCCAGCTCCGATTTTAGTGGAGGATGGAGCCCTTGGGGAGCACAGCGTTCTCTTGGAGAAGGGCGCAGTAGCGCTGGGACAGGATTCCAGTAGAAATCTGTCTTAAGACGCTCTCCAGTGATACATATTTCAGACAAAGCATAAGAACCAGCGCAGCTGACAGCTGACTGTATAACTGACCTTCATGTTGAAGGTCAAGTTGAAAGGGGATACCCCTGTATCAGACATGAAAAAACTGAAAAATCACCCTCGTTTCCTGAAAACACAGGCCTGCCTTGTGGAGTATCAATATCAACAAGGCCCCAACCTTGGCCAAGCAAATGCCTGACACCTGGGGGAGAAGATGGCTTCTAGGCCACTGGCTCCTTTCCCAGCTCCCCCAAGGTGAGGACACTCAGGGCCTCTACAGCATACAGTTTCCATCCCTACCATCCAGGTAGGGATGATGGTGGATGATTCATATAATGTGGTCTGACTATACATAACACAGGGCCGTGTAAGTGCTCATCCTTTGGAAACTGAGATGTCCCCAGTGGCTTATGTGTCAGCTCAGATATGAGGATTCCTGGGGAAACAGGTCCTGCAGGGCAAAGGCCAACCTGAAAGCCCTGCCAGGCAGCTACCACTAACGTGATGACATCTCTGTCCCAGGTAGCTCTATCAAGATGTCCCTCACAGCTGCTCTCTTCTCAGACACAGGTCTAAAGAGTGGATAATCAAACAGCCCTCTTGTGTGCTCTCCCCCCAGTAAGAGCATGGCAGTTGGGAACATCAGCCTGGTAAGAGGGGCTTGGAGTTAGCTGTCCCATACAGCTAGGATGAACAGTGACAAAGAGACTGCCCTCAAAAGCTTCTAGTGATCCATGAGGCAGCAGAACACTCAGGTGAAGCCTGGGGAGAGATGGAGCCCTGGGGCCAATTTGGAAATGAATCCTAAATCCAGGCAGAAAAGATAGGCAACTTTGACACTCCCTGTACCATTGACCTCAGGGCAGGTCACAATGAGGCCGTGAGGACCCAAAGGCCACGATGCCCATTAAGGGAAAGAGGTCATCCTTTTCAGAATTTTAGGCAGCCTAAAGAAAGACAGTCACACCCAAAGGGAGGGCTTCTCGGAGGGAAATGGTGTTGCGCACCCAGATGTGAGTATGCCTGTAACGAAGTGACAAAGCCCGGTCGTGTCAGCAAGTCCATCCCTATCCCACCCACCCTGGGAGGAGGGCTTTGAAAAGCCGGATCTGACAGAAGGGTAACAACAGCAGGCCAGGAAGAGGATTCAACCTGCCTGCAGCTCTCAAAGCAGATTCCTGGGCTCACAGTCCTTGTAACCCAAGCCTGAAAGCCAAGTCCAAGGTGGCAGGGGGTGAGAGGGGGTCACATGGTCAGAAGACATTGAGAATGCAAGGTGCTTAAGAGTCCTCAATTCAGCTTCTTCCATTCATCAAGGTTTTGCTCTGTGAATTCATTTTCCGTTAAACACAGACTTTTCTTTCTACTAGCTGCCATGCTTAATTTTTAGCAAACTTTAATGAAGCCATTTCTGTTCATCAACAGCAGTGTAGGTTAACTAAATAGTGAAACTTCAAACAGCCCCTGACTTGGCTGTGGTTCACCCTAAATTCAGGCCAAGATCTGGGAAGAAATAGCCTTTGGTGTGCTGAACTTGCAAACCTAAATATAAAGTGACAAGAGCAGCCTCCTGTTTGCTTTGAGTGGAGAGCGAGCCCCCGCACCTGCCACCCCAAGGGCAGGCTGGCGACCACCACGTGGAGCTGGCTTCCAGGAAGGTCCGGCCGCTCTCCTGGGAGAACCACCACACATCTTTCCATCAACCAACGCTTCCTCTGGACGAAAGGAGGTAGCGTGGTTTCTGGCTCCCCAGGCCCATGGGAGCACCATACGCACCTTTTCCCTCCATCTGGGGTCTGGCAGCAGACTACAGGCTCAGAGTGGAGGCAAAAAGAGCTGGCCGCAGTGGCAGTACACTGTCCCTGCTGAGGATGCAGCGGCTATGGGGGCTCCTCTTAGCTTCCAAACCAGTGAGAAAGATTTCCCAAAGGCCAGATGAAGAAGCTGGCTCAGAGCTGCTTTGACTCAGGAGTGCCCTTTTGAGGGAATAGGAAAAGAGAAGACACCCAGGCAGAGAAACTCTGAGACCCAGTAAGTTGAGACTCAAATGACAGGCTGAGAGAAGGCAGAGACAGTAAGCGGGAAGAGGCTGTGACAGCGCTGTGGGCAGTCGGACTGGCCCCAGAGCAGCAAGCGGGGAAACAGAAGAGGGAACCTCAGGAGCGGGTAACCAGTCAGCGGTGTGGGGATGGCCCTACCTCACCCTCAGCCCTTCTGTGGCCTAGAGAAAACACATCCACCCCGGGGTGTGGGCAGAAAGTCCAAAGTGGCAGCGAGTCACGGGACTCTGCTTTTACTGTTCCCATGTTTCCTCTTAGACACGGGGAGCCCTAAGAGCTCCTGTTTCTCGCCAGCTTCTGTCTCCAAGGACGGTCCAGCGCTCCCACAGGCACAGCCCATCACTGTGCCCCAAGCCTGAGCCTTCCTTTCCATCTCTACCAGCTCCTCGCAGCACCACCGCTCAGGCTGGCTGCCACGCCTTACAGCACTCAGCGGTGCCAACCAGCCAGGAGGCTGCGTGGGAGCTCTTCTCACAGGTGCACAGGATACAGGCAGAGAGCCCACGTCATGTGGCCAAGGGCTCAGGCCCAACCCCTGGCTGCCCGGACTCCAAGGCCAGCACTCTTACTAAAGCAGTGATTCTCAACCCTGCCGCACACTGTGGTCCCAAACAAACCTGGTCAAAAAACACCTGTGCTGGGCCCCATTCCGGAAGTACGGGTCCAGGTTAGGGGGACTGGGCCCTCTGTAAGCCCCCCAGATGACTGTAATAGGCAGTCGCGGTAGGATGTGGTATGCCAGGAACAGCAGGACAGCAGGGCCTTGTCTACATCCCTACCTTGGCCACTGTGCCCAGCCCACGTTAGAGGTGAAAGTCTAAAAGGATGAGATTTTCTGGTAAGGTTTCCCAAGGGCTTGTGTGTGGACAAGCGTGGTCCTCCAGGTGGCAATGGTGGCAGCGGTGGACCTGGAAGAGACAGGGCCTAAAGCAAGGTCAGTGGCTGCATCTCTCTTGGAAGGGATTAAGGCAGGGCCAGGCGTGGTGGTGCACGTCTATAACCCCAGGGACTGGGAGGCTGAGGGAGGAGGATTACAAATTTCTGGTCAACCCGGGCAATTTAGTGAGACCTCATCCCAAAAACTGAAGGGCTGGAGGTGTCGTTCAGTGGTAGGGCTCTTATGCAGCATGTGTGTAGCTCTGGGTTCAATCCCTGGTATTGCGAAACCAATCAATGAATCAAAATACAAAGGAAGGGGTTTTGGTATGGGCCCCAACTTAATCCTTCTAAGACCAAGTTCTTGCAAATACCTGAGTCCAAGGCATTCTCTGGCCTGTTGGCTGGCCATGTGACTTTGTTCCCATACACACTCCACCACCACTGTGGTGCCATCTGCCCCAAGACCTGCACCACAGTCTGGACAAAAATGCTGGCACCACGCCCTTGAGCCTTCAGAACAGTGAGCTACATAAACCTCACTTCTTACAAAGCTATCCAGCCTTGGGCATTTCATTAAGTAACAAAAACTTATCTCTTTTCATCCAGATGCAAACCTGGGCAGAGAGCCCGGGCCCCACAGCAGTCTCTCCCTCCTCTGGGCTCTTCCACACCAACACAGAAGCAGTCTTCTCAGAACAGATTTCCAAACTTGCTCCAAGTCAAGAGGTACACATTTAAGAACCCCAAACCTGCCCTATTTCTTCGACCATCTCTCACACTCCTCACACAACCTGATCTTGCGAGGCAGCCGTCCATCTGTCTTGTCTCTCGCAGGAGGCTTGCACGCTGCTGCCACTGTGCCTCTGGATGGGCGCCTGGCGCCCTCTCTACCAGCTAGCTGTCTGGACCCTTATTATCCATGAGGACCGAACTCTGCTCTGCTCTCGGCAATCCTTTCAAGCTCTAACACTGAGACCAAGAACCTTCACTTGGCTCCACTCTTGGCTTCTTCCTGCATTTCAATGTTTGTAAGTCCCAACTTCCCATCCATTAGTGTAACAAGTAAACAAGGCTCACTAGCACACCCTTTATTTCCCACCTGGCGAGCGTCTCTGGGCCTTCCACGGCCTCCGGCTGTGCTGAGGCCCAGTGTCTTACCTGTAATATCGGGACTGCAGGTAAGTGGAGCACACGGCCTTTGACACGTGACTAGCTGAGCCGAAATCGATGACCTTTACTCTGTAGGGTTGTCTGGATGGATCCACCAGCATGATGTTCTCTGGTTTGAGGTCAGCATGGATAAGACCCAGGCTTTTGAGTTTCATCAGGGCTGTGGCTACCTGTTGGAGGACTGGGCGAATGTATTTGAGGGGCAAAGGGCTGAACTTGTTCTGCTTGAGAAAATCATAGAGGTTCTGCTCCAACATCTCAAAGACCAAGCATGTGTGGTTCTTGTGCTGGAAGCACTCGTAGGCCCGCACAAAGTTGTAGTCATCTGCGCTCTCTGTGCTCAGCCGGGCCAGGATGCTCACTTCTATCTGCCCCTGCCTGGCATACGAAGGATGGTTCTTCAGGATCTTGATGGCCACAATTTCATTGGTGCCCCGTTTCCAGCACTTGACCACTTGCCCAAATGTCCCTCGGCCCAAGAACTCCAAAACCTCATAGGTGTTGGTCATGGAGCACAGCACTTCATGCTGCACCAGCTGATAATCACCTTCACTGTTGGAGCCGCTGTTTTTGGAGGTGGCAGTGGATGTGGTGGCAGTGGCTACAGTGGCCCCGCTGGCATTATTCTGAATCATGGGTGGATGTTCTTCGATGATCTGCACGCTGCTCGTATTCTCGATCTCCTCACTCTTACGCTTGAGTCCACATTTTTGGTAGGTATCAAGGAGGCTCACAGTGCTTCGACGCATTAGGTTATGTGGTCCGCCGAGGACTTGCCCGGTGACAGAAGTGCTACTTGCTGATGTTACAACTATGTGCCCGGTGCTTCCTGGGAAGATGATGGTCTGCTCGTAAGGTAGGCTTGGGTTTGGGATTGGCAAGGAGGTGCTGACGGCTGTGGTGGCTGGCTGCGAAGGCGGGATGTTCTTGCTCTGGCTATACACTTTGCTGTGGGAGCCGTACCCAGTCATGTCCCAGTTGGAACTCGGCTCGACTTTCAGTTTCTTCACACTACAGAAGGCACTTGACTGAAGGGTGTGAGGGGAGAAGACTTGCACATGTGAGGCCATACCTGTGAGACAAAGAAAGGGAAAATAAATGTTTGATGCAGTCTTACCTGAATAACCCCAGCAGATTCATGGAGATTCTGATCAGTGGCTCAGGTCCTATTTTTCTCTCACTTCGAAATGACCTGTGCTACCAGATGCACATTCTGGTTTCCCGTTTGTGGAACCAAGTGCTTTTGCCATTTCAACCACCACCAAGAGAAGGTGCGGAAAGCCACGGGCAGTCTCCATTCAGACACCAAATTGTGGTGCCGGGACTCTGTTCAACATGTGTTTCTTATGCATAATATCTGCGGTGGAACAGATCCTTCTTCCACTCTCAGACTATATCGAGTGGCCCGGATCACTGTCACACACACAGCTCTTCCACAGGGTCAGCTCAATCCTGGCAACAGACCCTGAGAGCCAGGTTCCCCACGTTACGCAGACATCTTCCCACACAGATCCCATCATGGGGCCACTCATGATCTTCCGGGTTCCGGATGAGACACCGTTACTGTCTGGCATCTTGGTTGTCTTAAATCGATTCTGCAGGGTTGAATGGATTAACAGTTAGCCTAATGTGTTCAATTAAAAAGCCTAAAACCTTTTTATCAGCCTTTTTTTGGGGGGGAATAGGTAGCCTAACTCATAGATTTCATTTGTTGACTTTTTCTACTAAACTCATGTATCGATGACCTTCGCTAGAAAGTACTAGGATTTCCTACCAACATGGTCACATTTTTAAGTAACCTCAGAAGTCTTTTACACCATTATTCTAGAATAATTGTATGATTTACAACTATGGTGATACTAAAAACTATACAAAAAAATCAAATAAAATGTCTTAAGGAAAACAGCAAAGAGGAAGGTTAAATCCTTAAAGGTAAAAGTAGAAATATTGCCCTCCTTCTAAACTACAGTAAATAAACACATTTTACCAAAGTGTTCGCAGTCCGGCCAGCCCTACCACTAACCAGGAGTGGTTATTTAACATTTCCTCTTGATCCAACACTGGTCCACACTCTCTCAGCAGGTGATCCACACTCCGCTTTTTCCAGAAGCCCAGGGTCACCCTGAGTTTCCTCCTTTTCCTGCTTCCTTCTTTCAAAATCTTCCTCCATCTATATCCATCTTCCTTTCTCTGGTCTTTCCGTTCAGTTCTGAGGAAGATATGTTTTTTCTAACCCTAAAATCTCCTATCCTTGTGTTTTCTCTTCTCCCATTTTCTCTGAACCCCTGCTTCTTCCTTCATTCTTTCTCTCGTGGCTTTCAACTCTGCCCTGTTAACTGGATCCATGTCCTCGGTGGGCATGGAAGAAAGGCTGGCCAAAGAAACCACAGATGCAATCTTCTGCTTCTGCCTCCACACACAAACTCCCACGGACAGCAAGAGGAGTTCCAGCCACACTCTTCCCTCTGAATTCTCTCCATCTTACCTGTAAGCTGATGTTTGCTCCCCTTTCCTCACTGCTCAGGTCTTAAACCATCTCCCCTGCCCCCCATTCATACAATTATGCCAGCATTCTTAAAGGTAAATGACTTCCTAATTGCCTAATCCAGTGGCCTTTCGTCAACCCATAGTCTCCAAAGCTTCTCTGCAACATCTGATACCGCTGACCACAGCTTCCTTCTCAATGTCCTTATCTGACGGGTGTGAATCTGTAACCTCCTCCTCCTCCCAGCGTCTGATTGCACGCTCTGCGCTTGGGTGGCTCCTCTTCCACTTCCCTTCTATCAAGTCCCGGCATTTCCAGTGTTCTGACTGTTCTCTCAAGTCATCCCCCCGAACAGTTTAAACTGTCATCTCTATGCAGCCCACCCCCACATGCCTATCACAGGCCGAGCTCTCCTCCTATGTTCCAGGGACATGTTTCTGCTTCCTGGCACAACATCAAAGATGCTATTCCAATGCTCAGCTCCGCATCTTTTCCTATACACCAAATCCCAGCCTCCATCATAACATCTGAATTTCCATTCATAAAATATTCTTCTAGTTAGTTTCCCATTGGATTCATGCTTGATGATTCTTTACCTCCACAAGTATACACAAAAGGCTCAATTTCTCCTGCCTTCAAAATGTCTCTTGCATTGAATTATTTCTCTTGCTACCACTTCCATAGTCTGAAACATTTATCAGTTTCTAATATTGCAAATACAAACATCTGGTCTACCTGGGTACTCCTCCCTTTAATGTGCCTCAGCTTGGCCACCAGAGATCCTAAAACATCTCTGAACATTTAATCTTCTACCTACTTTCAATGACGCTTTCTTTAGTCTGTTTGCTTATACGGCATCCATACTTTACCTGCTTCTTCCTTCTGCCTTTTCTCTTCAGCTCAATCTCTCCCTAATTCTAACACTGAAAATGGTTATTTTCTATTCATCAGTATGAGTTAAATATCTGAATTGTTCTTGGTATTGCACACACTATGGAAATGACCAACTCCTTGCTTTTTGGTCACTTATCCCCAGAAGAGGCCAAGTGACATAAGCATTTCCTTCGTGGTTCGGTACCTAGCTGGTCCCTCATGCCTCAATCCTCAAGTGCTGGAAGAGTGGGCATCAGCAGGAACAAAAGTAGCAAACTTTGCTGATTGTACATGAAGACTGTGAGGTGCTATGCCAAGTTTTCACTGTTTCAAAAAGCTCTTGGTGGAAAGGCCAGGGTGAAGAAGTGGAATTTTACAGAGGGGAAGAGGGTAGGTTACGACTTACTTGTTATTGGGATGACAGCCAAGGGTCATAAAATTGTGGAACTCACCATCGGCTGCCTCTGCTGACAGATGCATGGGATCAGAGAGCAGACTTGCATGGCCAGGACAGTCCTTCACCCTTTGCCACACTGGGACTGCTGTGGCCACTGCAGAGGTCACCAGCTACTATGCCAAGAACTGGACATCATGCCAATGCAGCCCTTTACCTTGTTCCTCAGGGGCCACTTTGCTCTGCAAAGCAGAATGCCCGACAAGGCAGAGCTGAAGAAAGTCTTTCACGGTAATAATGTCTCCAATACCAGAAATACCTTTGTAAGGAATAAAACACCACTGGTGGTTATATAGCTTAGTCCTAAAAGAATCTCATGGCCACAATCAAATTTATTTTCAAATATCTCTCCTTAAAAGTATTTTTCTGGAACAAATCTTCTTGATTAGTTCAGTTCATGGTGAGTTGAGCCCTCAATCTTTTGCTGTTGTTTATTCAGATTCCTAAAGTGACGGATGGAGTGGGATGGGATGAGGTAGTGGTATGGGAACAAGGGACCATCTGTAGAGGAAGAATTAAATGTGTATTCACCTGTCTTTGAAAACTGCTGTATGTTTCAAGGGCCACTTACCCCCTTATTTCTCAGTTTTCTTCTCAGAAATGGTAGGGGCTTAACAGATGTTTTCAGTTTGATCCTACGGCAAATTTTTTTTTTTTCCCAAAGGATTTATCCTCAGGCTGTTATTATTTTTATTTTGTGTTTCATTAAATTGCCCAGGATGGTCTTGAACTTGTGACCTTCCTGCTTTGTCCTCCCAAAAATTGGGATTACAAGCCTGTACCACCACACTTGGCTAAGTTACATGAACTTCACCTCTGTCCTTCCTGTTGGGCTCTTAGAAAACAGTGGATTCAGCTCCACCTCAGTGGGAAGCTGGGGAGCCTATTATGACACAGCTGTGATGACAGGTTTTGAGCCATTAGGGAGGGGTACGAGAAACAAAGGAAGTAAGGATCAGATAAATCTGCAACAAATACCTGTCCCTTAGAAGGTGACCCCAGACATGTCCGTTAATCTTAGTGGTTTCCCAAGGAAAAATCTTATGGCACAGCCACATTTCCACGTACCACATAAGTGTAGCAAGTCACAGTAATCTAGAACCAACCTTCTTCTACAAAGTAGTGTTTCTATTATCATTCCATTTGGTCCCCTAAACAGCCCCATGCCTTTTAATGTTACAGACCCAAGCTTATGCAGATGGCACAGAAATGACCAGTAAAAAAAGCATTCAAAAACAAATTTACTGTGCTGGAGACTTAGCTCAGTGGCACTGCACCTGCCTCGCATGTGCAAAGTCCTGAGTTTGATCCCTGGTACCACAAAATAATTTATCATAAGATAACTAATGTCATACAACTGTACATAAAAAACTCCTTGTGAAATTTCTTTTTCTTTTTTCTTGTCGTTAGTTATCTTGTTGGTTTCACTTAGTCTTTTTCTTTTTATGAAATTCTGAAGGAAAAGTAGTACCTATAAAACTGACATTAAAATATATCCTACAGGGCCGGAGGGTTAGCTCAGTGGTTCCGGCGCCTGCCTCGCAAGTGTAAGGACCTGAGTTCGATCCCCGGTTACCACATATAATGCTGGGCATGGTGGCTCACGCCTGTAATCCCAGCACTCGGGAGGCAGAGACAGGAGGATTGCTGAGTTCGCGGCAGCTTGCCTGGGCACCATAGTGAGCTCAGGGCCAGCCTGAACTACAAAGCGAGACCCTGTCTCCAAAAAGCAAAAAAAAAAAATCCTACAATTATAATTGTTATTTTTTTGAGACAGGGTCTCACTTTGTAGTTCAGGTTGGCCCTGAGCTCA
>PVIC010022552.1:9780-27672 GCA_004025085.1 Thryonomys swinderianus | reverse complement strand
GTGCCCAGGCAAGCCGCCGCAAACTCAGCAATCCTCCCATCTCTGCCTCCCGAGTGCTGGGATTACAGGCGTGAGCCACCATGCCCAGCATTATACGTGGTAACCAGGGATCGAACTCAGGTCCTTATGCTTGCGAGGCAGGTGCCGGAACCACTGAGCTAACCCTCCAGCCCTAGAGAGGTTTTATTCATAAAGTCTCTGCCTAAGCCAATGTCTCCAAGAGTTTTACCAAGCCTGTTTACCAGCAGGCTTATTGTTTTTGTTTTAATGTTTAAGTCTCGTATCCACTGTGAGTTTAGTTTTGTGCATAGTGAGAGAGATAGGTCTAGCTTTAGCTTTTGGCTGGCTAAAGCCCATCCAAACCCTTTCTTTAGCTACAGGGAAAAGAATAGCTTGCAGCATATTTATATCTGGTTGTAATGATTATGATATTAAATATATTAATTTTAACTCTAATTTCCTTAGTCTGGACTTCAAGAACTTGCACAGCTGTACTTTCAACCTAAATGACCTTCATTCCGTTCAAACCACTCTCAAAGTAAGACCCATTTGGAAAGCCCATTCCCTAGCATAGTGCATGTCCATACAACCTGTGAAATATAGAATTGATCTTAGGACAAGCTCCTCCTCCTTCCTGTGCTTCCTGAGCCTCTCAAATACAAGCATGAAGTCCCTCTGAATTTTCAGTGAAAAGAATCTATCTTTCAAAGACAGCTGCTTATATTGCATATATGTGTGAGTCCATTATCGACTTTCTCACTGGAGTGTCAGTGGGTCGTAGGCCAATATTAATTTCTCCCATCAGCTTTATGATGCACTATATACAGCTTAATATGGATCAAGAGATGTGATCAAACATGTATTCTCTAAACAAATAAATCTAAAGTAGAAACAAAACATAGGCTGAATTTGCATGATTTGTTTTAGCTCTCAGTGCCCTCTACTGCTGATATGTTCTTATCAGTAGTGATGTTATATTGCTTTTATGCAAAGTAGGCTGCATGACTCTGAGCTAATGAGAAAAGAATCACACATTTTCTTTTAGGTGGGTTTTAATTTTAGCCCAAGAGGGACCACTTTCTATTCTGAGGCTCTATCCACTTGCTAACTGGATCGAACTAGGGGAGTTACCCATCCCCTATCCTCACACCCAGGCTCATGATACAAAGATTCTGAAAAAGTGCAATAGTGGCACAAGCAATGACATACCCTACACTCAATTTCCAGATGAGTAACTATTATGAATATATTGCAAATTTGTTTAAGGTGCTAGTAAAATACTTTTGAAGTTCTATGCAGTGAATACTGTTAATCACGAGGTTGCACACTTTGTGTCCTTTCACCTTTGAACTCATCTCTTGCATGCACACACACACACACACACACACACATCCCTCACCTTGCTCAGTATCTTCGGCTAACTGGAGAAGGTTTCACTGCTCAGAGGTGTTTGAGTTCTTGTGAGTCTAATATCATTTCTGCAAAATACACATCAAAGACTAAGAGAGAAAAATCAATCAGATGTGACACCTTGTAGTGTGATATTTCTTCTTATAAATGTACAATGGCATTACAGGGCTAGATTCCTTTGATATGACTTGTTGAGGCAGAGAAATAATTATGAAGACTAAATTTAACAACTATATGAATTCTTATCATTTAACCTAGTTGAAAATTATCAATATCTCTAATTCTAAGCTACAATGTATGAGAAATAGCTACAACCAGTATTTTCTATAGTGATGTCGTTCTTTTCCTCATTCTTCAGGAATGATAAGCTATCACAGTCACTGATACACTTGATTCAAGATGAAATTTTGGGGTCATTTTTTCCCATAGATGACCACGAGAGGATACACACTAAGTTTTATAATTGTCAAAAATTAGAAGAAAAATAAGTATCTAAAGTTGTCTCTGGCAATTAATAAGGTTAAAAATAGCATGCCATTTTATTCGGGCCCAACAACAATTCACAAGTGATATCCCCTGCTCTGCAAAGCCATGTGTGCATCTGGCCCTTTTCCGAAATGGCATCGTGAGTAGTACGATCTCAAAAGAAAGCCTAGGGAACACCACTTGGCTTGAAAACTGGGCTCCAGTCTAACATGTCCTTACTTGAGGAGAGTAGTACTTTTATTTCTTCCAAGGTAATATCAGGAGCCAGATTTTATATTTGAATATAACTCAAAAGGACAGCAACATTTTTTAACCTCTTTACTGATTGTAAATGTATTTCATACAGTTTATAGAACATAAAGTATAATATGCATATCATGCCTCATAACACTTAACAAATTCTATTTTTCTTTCACACTCAAATGTAACTCATTCTCAGTGTAAGAGACTCTTTTGGCTGTCTGCCTCTGCACGCTATAGGCTGCTCATCACTCTACTATAATGTGTTTTTAAAAATTCCTACAAAAATGTATCTTTCTGGGGCCGGAGATTTGGCTCAGTGGTTCTGGCGCCTGCCTTGCAAGCACATCACATACAGTGCTGGGCGTGGAGACTCACGCCCACCAGCAATCAACACCACATACCACAGTGCTGTCATCCCAGCACTCGGGAGGCAGAGACAGGAGGATTCCTGAGTCTGAGGCTTGCCTGGGCTACATAGTGGGCTCAGGGCCAGCCTGAACTACAAAGCGAGACCCTGTCTCAAAAAAAAAAAAGTATCTTTCCTCTCTCTATATGTAATACTTAAATATGAAATTGGTGGCAGTAATAAAAACATACTGAAGAATTCAGGTGATAATTAGGGTGGAAAAGTTTAGATTAGTATAAGAAGGTTAAATGTCTAGCAACAGCAAGGTTCGGGACTGCGGCACTGGTGAAAGCAGTAAACGGAATACCACGACCTCTGGTGCCCTGCAACCACCAGGTGAGAGAAAGGTACACTGATTTGCAGGATTTAAGCAGCCCTGGGGAGAGGCAGGACGGCGTTCCAAGTCAGCACTCGCCCCCTAGAGAAGCAATTGAAGAGGGACTGACAGCCTCGGACTGACTCTGCAGCAGTGATGATGGCGGTAGCGGGGATGGCTGCAGCCACAGAGTGTCCGTCAGCCTGCCCCGCGACGAGCAGCATGAGAAGAGACAGAGGTACCAGTGGAGCCCGGGAGGAACCAACTGTCCACAGGACTGAGAGCAGCCCGGGGCTGTCTCTGAGTGAGGCACAGCAACTGAGAGATCTGTGCAGAGGCAAGCAGCATAAGGAGGTGTGGGTGGGCCGCCAAGGGAACAACAGAAAGTTCCTGGCTGAAGAATGGCCCACCCCTAAGTCTGGAGACCATGATCAGCCCACAAGCAGCACTAATCATACCACAGACTTGGTGGGCTTACACAGCCCAGACTTGGGCTCTGATGTAAGACACTACCACAGAACAGCAGACAGCAAAGGAATGTTACCCTTCTTTTGTTCTGCCCGTTTTGTATCTTTTTTTTTTTTTTTTCCTTTTGAGACAGAGTCTCGCTTTGTAGTTCAGGCTGGCTCTGAGCTCACTATGTAGCCCGGGCAAGCCTGGAACCCAGCAATCCTCCTGTCTCTGCCTCCCGAGTGCTGGGATTACAAGCGTGAGCCACCACTCCCGGCACTCATTTTGTATCTTTATTTCCTTTTCCTTTTTCTTTGTGAGTTTTTGTTTGGTTGTTTAGGCTCTTATTTTTATTATTTATTTTATTTTTGTCTTGTTTCTGTATTTCCTCAATTTTCTTTCTTGATTGTATGATATTTTCCTGTGAAAAAAAGATAGGTTCTAGTCTTTCTGGTTCCCTTCGATTTTCTTTTGCTTTCTCCTTTGTTCTTTCACTTTTGTCCTTGTCTGCAGTTTCCCAAAACATGGATGATCATCCTTTATCACTCAAATTTGCTTCCAGTTGATTTCTTTTAATTTATCTGTTTTTTTTCCCCTGTATCCCTCTTAAGTGCCCACCTGGCCCAGGGTAAAGTCACTCTATTAAAGGGAAATTTGTTGCATTTAAATTCATAGTTCACATTGGATTTTCTTGTATAACTAGCTCTTCCTCCTATGGTTCAAGCTACCAAATGAATACATACCATAGGTTGTCAGTTTCTAGGCAGGCCTTGATTCTGTTGGTACTACTAATCGAACTACTTTAACCAAGAGGTCATATCTGTTGTAATCAGTTCTCCCTTGTATGACAACACTGGGATTATCTGGAGTAACAAACATCACCACAGTCCAGCACCAAAGGACTGAGTGTTGAGCCAACGAGCAACCCTCATCCCTAATAAATTAGGAAAGTGGGGTTTTGGAAGAGACACCAAGCCCAAGAGCCAGGTACACCTAGAAAGCAATTCTAAGGAATAGACCCTTCCTAGGAGGGGTTTGTTACTAGTGACAAAGCTATCTATCATAAGATATTTAGAAGCAGCAATACGGAAAAGAAATTAAATTTTTAAAATGAAAAATGACAAGATCCAGAAGCAAAATGCAACTCCAGACTTCCAGCCCACCCAGGACAAATTCAGGGTACAATTAAATGGAGGAAATAAGAAGTTACCCACTGGAGACTTTTGAAATGATAGCAGGAGAACTAAATAAGCAGCTTAATGAAGCTATAAAGAAAATAGAAGAAGAAATAATCTCTCAGATAAAAAAAGAGATGATCATAATTAAAAACCTATTCAGCAAATCTAAAGTAGACATACAGTTTGAAAAGACAGAAGAGCTTAGGTAAATGATGGAAAGAAACCATAGATTCCCAATATATGAAATAAATGGAATTCATGAAACTAATTAAAGTATATATCCAGGAAATCAAAAATTCCATTGAAAGATTGCAAACCTGAATGAAGAAAAGTGAAGACAGAGTATTAGACCTAGAAGACAAGATTATGGTTCTTGATCACAGAAAGAAAGATCTCTGAAAAATAGCAAGGGAATAGCAGCTGTGGAAAACCATCCCACAGCTGCAAGATGACTTGAACAATATAAAGTTGATAGAAGTCAATGAAAAAGCATAAGTCAGTGTAAATGCCATTGAAAAACCTGTTCACAGAAGTAGTGGCAGAAAATTTCCCAAGTATGGAAAAAGAAATTGACATACAGATAAGTGAGCCATATGGAACTCCAATTAAGTCTGACCAAAATAAACCTACACCAAAGTGCATAATAATCAAAATTCCAGAAATTCGGCTCAAGAATAGAGTATTAAAAACTGTTAAAGAAAAGAAATAAATTGCCTACCAAGGAAAGTTCATGAGAATCACAGTAGACTTAACATAAACTCTTAATTCCAGGAGAGTTTGGAGAAAACTATTTCAAATCCTGAAAGAAAAGAACTTCCAACCCAGATTGATGTACCCAGTGAAAATGTATTTCAAAATCAATGCAGAAATAAGATAATTCCATAACAGAGAACAGCAAAATAAATTCATGATAACAAATAAGCACTCCAGAATATTTTAAAGGTTGTTTTCCAAAGACATAAGCAAGACCACAATTCCATGGACATCAGTAGAATGAAGCCACCAGACAAGGCAAGCAATTAAACGGAAGGGAAAGAGAGGGAATCAGTAACAGAGAAATAATATGATAAGAATAAATCAACACATATCAGTTATAGCCATTGATGTTAATGGCCTCAATTCACCAATCCAAACAAACAGATGGGGGGAATGGATCAAAAAGCAAGATCTAAAAATATGCTGCACACAAGAAACACATTTAACTCAAAAAATTAATAGACTGAAAGTCAAAGGGGGAAAACAATGCTCCTCGTGAACCTGAAAATAAATATTTCAAGTACCTGGAGAAAAAAAAAAGGTGGCTAGTCTGCTTGCAGAAGAAAATGAACCCCGCGCAAGACTGATCAACAGAGACACAGGTCATGACATACATATAGAGGGAAAACTGCAAAAGGCAGAGGTAATGTAAATATACACATACCAAATGCCAGTACACCCACCTATAAAAAACAAATATTAATGGACATAAAAATAAAATAAACAATAACACAATTAATTGTAATGGGGGACCTCAATAATCCCCTGTAACAAATAGACAACTCAACTATGCCAAAAATTCAATGAAGAAATACACAACTGGAACCGATCTGTGAATAAATGGATTTAGTACGTGTCTACAGAGTATTCTGCTCCTCAAAATCAAAGTACACATTCTTCTCAGTTGTGCGTGCAGTGAGCTCCTAAAACAGACCACATACTGACTCATAGAATATGCTTAAGTAAATGCAAAGAAGATGAAATTACCTTGTGCATATTATCAGACCTTAGTGCGATGAAATTGGAAATTAATGGCAAAAGAAACCATGAAAGCTCCATAAACACATGGAAATTAAATAGAACCATTCTGCATACCCAGTGGGTCACAGATGAAGGGAAAGAAGAGGTTAAGCAGTATGTTCAATTAAATGATAATGTGATGCAACATCCTGGAACTTTCGGAGTCAGATGAGAACAGTCCTACTTGAAAAGCTTAGGATGGAGAATTTTCTCACCAGGAAAATAGTGTTTTCCCTACGTGCTTTGTTTTTCTAACACTAACATAAGCACTGTCTGGTTTCTGAAGCCCTCCCCCAAATAAACTGTCCTTCCAAGACACCCACGAGTAACAAAGCATATTGGTTCCATTTCATCTGATGTTTTTCTCTGATAGTGGCACCATATGGCTTTCGTTCATAAGTGTGTGTTCTAATTGACATGATTAAATAATTTATTATTTAGAAAGGTGATACAGCAAACTGACACAACAAATATTTCTTCTGTTAAAGTGAAAATATGCTCAGGAAAAAATTATTCTTTTGTTTCCAAATGATACCTCATTTGTCAATATATTATATATTCCTTGAACTATTACTGACAGCGTCACAAAATTTAATCATTCGTAAGTTGTCTATGGGTAGAATGCAGGCATAGTTTAGTTTTATCTAGAAAACAAGAAAAACAGAAGTTAGATATCTTTTCAGGAACAATGAATTGCTATGTACCTCCAACCCTATGGAACATTTAGTAAATTGAGATGTGTAATGCTCAATAGCACTCATCGATCACTTAGTCACACATAAGTGATTGCTAATTAGTCATAGCAGATAAGCAGACACAAATAAAACAAGTGGACTCATTTGATTAGCTACAAAGGGGCAACTAAAATACAAAGGAGGCTCTGAGTACACAGCTTGGGCTCATAGTGATTTAGCAGACAGCAAGAAGAAAGGATTTAACCTACAACTGTTAGTTATGGGTGTCTTTAAACATAAGCAACTGACAATTCAATATCTAAGTGATATTATACCTGCTTTTATGCTTTGAACATGTGCCAGTTATTTGGATCAGTGAGATTTCTGTGGAAAAGAAGAGCATGGTGCTGTTCTTGAAACCTGCAGGAAGAAAGTTTTTAATTTTTAAATTATAATTTTGGATTAATTTTTGCCACTTTTCTTACCTGTGATTTCCACATTGAAATTGGCTCAATATAAAATTTCTTAAAGCTTTCATTTCAGAATTAGTCATGTATATGAAATACTGATTGGTAACTGTTCTGGGGGAGACGATCAAAAACTGGAGAAGACTAGCGGTTTACAGTGGACTTTCAAGGGATCTGAGAAACTCTGAGTTTGAGTTCTTTATTAGGTAACACATTTTTAGAAGTAAGTGAGTCAAATTGCACCATTTATTTCATAAGGGGAGTGAGAGAAGTCCTTCAAGGATCTACCTTTGGATGTCTTGGGAATACAACCTTCAAGTCCAGTCTACCCTACCAGTTTAGGGAACCACTGTTTTAAGAGACTTTCCATACGGTGTCACGTCCACTCTGTGGGATAGCAACAGTTCTTACCAGTTAATGGAGAATAAAGGGCATCATTCTCAGGCTGGTTTGATCATTTTAACTGAGCAAGATGTTAATTTATTTTAAATATTTCCCAGTAAGGATCAAATTAGTGACAATGAGAAAGTAAGTGCAGTGCTGAATAGTGCTAAACATCTGTTTGTTATTGAACAGTTCAGCATGTGATACTGGGCAATTATCTTCCAACTCTGGAGTCTTGAATTCCTTGTTTTCAGAATGAATCTGTGAAGGTTATTTTCAAGGACATAAGCAAAATTCTTAGAGACATACACATGTTTATCACAAGTCAAGCTTTTTGTTCCTCTGCTCCCAGCCCACTGGGTTTATGGTCATCAGCATAAATAGATTGAGGAGTTTCACATTCATCCTTGGACAATCCACTAATTCAGTCTGTGTTCAACATATAATCTAGGTGTGCAAATGACATATCCATGAAAAATTCTCCTCAAAAACACCTACATTAGTAGGTAATAGAAGGCCAAGGATTTAGCTCAATGGTTCCAGCGCCTTCCTCACAAAGGCCTTTAGTTTGAACCCCAGTACAAAAAAAAAAAAAAAAAAAAAAAAAAGAGAAGGTGATGGATATGTTAATTGAATGCGATTTATTCTAAGTATTGGCAGTCTGCTCTTTACCTGAGTCAAGTAGATTGTCTCTTCCTAAAGTCAAACACGTCAGTTCAGATGAAACATTTTATACTGTATAAACATAAGTGAAATGCTTAGTATCCATACGTATAAGCATGTATGTATGAATACAAACAATTGCCAGAAAATATAAGGTTCAGAGGTGTGTTCGGAGAAGAGGGTGAGCCAGGTAGTCACTATTAATGTGAGATGTCACGGATAGCGTGCCCGAGGGCTCAGTGATTGGGATGAAGGAATAAGGAGAAGTGCAAGAGCTACACATGGGCTGGGGCTCGTGGGTGGGTAGGGACGTGGGTAAACATGAGAATTAACTCGTGCCGTATACTGGTGCAGATTCCCCAGTGTTGAGTGTGATTGTGAGTTCTCTATAAAATGTACCCAAGAATTCATTAAAAAAAAAAAGAGGAAGTGCTGAAAAGGAGGGATGGGCAGGGACACAAGAGGCCCCGCCCAGCGTGCGTGCACGGTCCACATGGAGCAGCACCGTGTCAGCTTCAGGCTGCACTGTGCTGCTGCTGTTTTCCATTTTTATTTTCTTATGACTCTGTGCTCACATGGCCCCTGGGGACTTGGTGTACGTCGGCGCAACCCATCTCAGGTGTCCTGTCTCCTCTTCCCTCTCCTCCACCTCCCCCCAAAACCTTCTCTTTTGCAGAAGGTTCATCCCTTTATTTCTATGATCTATCTTTTCTTTTGGTGTTTATTTATATTTTGTGTTTCTAACATAGGGGAAACTGATGTTTTTCTTTCTTTCTTTTTTTATTTTTTATTTTTTTTGCAGTACTGGACATTGGATTCAGGGCCTTCCAGCTGAGCTCTATCCCCAGCCTTTTCGAATACTTTTTAACACATTAGTACATATTTGTGATCTATCGTGAAGACAGTCACCATGGGGAGCTGGTACATATTCATATCACATCCTAATTGTTTTTACTTTTATTCTCCACTTTGTCTCCTCTCCCTCCATCCTCAAATCTCCTCCCCAACTCGAGAAGCAATACTTTCTTGTGTCTTATCATTTAATATTTACTTTGCTCTTTAAATTACTCTAACTCAATGCTCTTAACATTTTAAATATTTCTTTTTGAGACAGCATCACACCTACCTGGAGCTCTCTTGATCCTCCTGCCTCAGCCTCCTGAGTGCTGGGATTACAAGTGTGCATCACGACACCTGCTTCCTTTTTGAAGGAAGCACTAAGTATGTAAGTTACCCAGGCTGGACTTGAACCTGCCAACCTCCTGCTGCATTCCCCCTGAATCCTAGGAAAACAGGCCTCCACCACCAGGCTTCGTTTATAGCACATGATTGCGTGAGAACTAGCTCATCTAATTCTGAGGAAATGGCTGTGATGAGAGTAGTATCCTAGCTTATCCTTCACAGAGGATGCAATGGAGGCTAACAAGGGGTTAAAGTCAACGTTTTTTCTGCTGTGCAATATTGTCTTCAGTATTTTAAGGCAGAAGTCACCACATGATGCCCTGAAGGCCACCAAATCTGGCCCTACACACTTCTTTTTTGTGAATTAAACAATAACCAGAATATAGTCATGATCTTTCATTGATAAAATAGCTAGGGCTGTTTTCTTGCTAAAACAAGAGTTAAGAAGTTTTGACAGAGACTGTAAAGCTGCAAGCGTTTGCTCTGTGAACTCACAGAAAAATGTTCTCAGCCTCAACTTTAAGAAATGAGTGGATGATGTTAGCTAGGAGGGATGATATTGTTGTAGCAAGACAGTTAAAGTAATTATCAGTTATCTAAGCGAACAGGCCAAAACAGATCATAAATTGGATTCAGTTACTATGCAAAAGTATTATAATGTATGTTATCTTATTTCTTCCCTTTGACAGAGCCCTAATAAGTGGCTATGATTAACCCTTGGAAAATGAAGGTCAAAAATTGTTCCTACTCAAGGGGATTAAACCTCAAAACTACAGAGCTATATCTTCAGTGCCTTTCATTTTTATTTTGAGACAGGGTCTTTCCAAACTGCCCACAGTGACCTCCAATTTGCGATTCTTTTGCCTCAGCATCCTGTGAAGCTTGGATTACAGGTGTGTAAGACCACGTGAGACCAAAAGATTCCAAGCTTTAAGGTATTTATTTACCCAAAATTGCAGTTGGGCAGTGAACATAGTTGATATTTCAACCCAGGTTTGCCTGAAAATCTGTTCTCTTTCTATCATGTTAGGAAAGTGAGTGAGAGATACAGGACATTAGTAGCAAAGTCGTTGCTTGACTCTGGATTGGCTCTCCTGAAGCCTAAATATTCACCATAAAGAAGCGGATCAGAAAGGGTGTGTAAACTCCATGTCAGGAAGGACACAAGAAGCAAAATTTTAATTAAAGAAGAATTGTGATAATTATCTCATTTGTGGGTAAATGTACAAATGTCACCATAGAAAAGATATGGGATGGACTTGATAATGAGTTCATTAAAAATACTATGAAGATAAAGGTCCCAAACCTTTAGGCCTGGTACATGAAAGAAATGGATGTTCAATCGAGGGAATTTTGGGAGAGGTGCTACTGAATGGGCAGCACAGTCCTCTTATACTCAAAGATGGTTGTGGGGAATACTGCTGCAGGAGAAGCTGTTTTATCATTAAGGATAAAATCACACTGCTTGTCATTAATCGCACTGCTCCACCAGACAAGCTCTCAGATCACAGTGCTACTTTGGCCTATGCTCATGACCCAGGTAATTCTGTTATGCAACTAAGCCGAGACCTGAGGTTCCAGGCTGGAGGTGCATTTGCTGGAGCTCCCTTGGTCACTTCGTCAGACTCTGATCACCCTAACCTTAACCCTAATCCTAACCTTGACCCTAATCCTAACCTTGACTCTAATCCTAACCTTAACCCTAATCCTAACCTTAACCCTAATCCTAACCTTAACCCTAATTCTAACCTTGACTCTAATCCTAACCTTAACCCTAATCCTAACCTTAACTCTAATCCTAACCCTAACCCATTCCTCCATAGGAATATTCTCCCCTCCTCATAGGCTTGGAGGGTCCTAAGCTTTTTCTTTTTCTATTTCTTCTCTTTCATCGTTCTTCTAGTTTTTAATAAATTGAGTTTAGTGGTGCATTTTATGCATATGTTATGATCCCTTTCAATATTAAAAATTTGTAACCATATGTGCTATACCTTGATTCTTATTTTCCCATCACCCTGTCCTCCCAGCAAGCACTCTAACCCCATATGCACAAGCATTGTTTCTGCTTTTTCTTCCTTTTACCATCGATTTCTTTTCTTTCCCTTCTTTACTTTTCCCTATCTTCCTCCCCAGCTCTTCTTTCCCTCTGAACATTTCCTTCCTGTTTCACAGTATCTGTCATACATCTTAGACCTTCTCTACACCTTCAGTTTCTCCTACTAGAGAAATGATATGGTATTTATGCATCTCTGTTGTATTTATTTCACTTATGAGTATGTCCTCAAGATGCATTCATTTAAGTATAAATGTCTGTAATTTATCATTCTTAATGGCTGAATAATGCTTCATTTTATTTACTTAAAAACCCATATCTGAAGAAGGGTTCCTGTTTCTGCAGAACTCACGAACATTTGTCTTTGGTTGGTTTTGTGATAGCAACCATTCTTTGTGGGGTGAGGTGATATCTCAGAGTTGTTTTCATCTGCATCTCTCGAATGACCTTTCAGACACAAATGAGATGCTGTCCTTCACGTCACTGCCAGAACAGATACATCATGTGTTAAAGCTGTGTTGCCACGTTTTGGGCTTTAAATTTCTTCTCAGCCTTGACTGAAATCTTTTAGGGTAGAGACTGATGTGTACTGATATTTTTATGCCAGCATCTATTACAATATTATGGATATAGATGTGTGTGTATACATACACACACACATATATATATTTCTAGAAATGTTTTCAATAAATTGACACTTTGCCAATGGAATTATATGTATAGGCCTACTAAAGATAGACTTCTTGATTAAACTGAAACTTTTTTTTATTCAAACTTTGTGAATTTCAGGCCTCCTTCTTCAACCCTAACCTCAACCATACCTGAAATGCAAAAAGCATCATGAAGACAACATCTATTTGGTGAAGTGCTGTGCTCTCAAATCCCAATCTCTGTGTAATAAAAGCTACAGGCTCAATAGACTTTGGACAGAAAGTTTTTGAATGCATGCCTCGACAAATGGATTTTTAGCATGGAAGGCATTATTATTGCATTAGGCAATGCATAAAACCAGAATGAGTTGTCCAAAGCATGATTTTTTTTTTCTCATTCCTTAGGTTTCCTAACAGATCACTACAAAAAGAAGATACAGATTTGTGGATGCAAAACAGATGTCTAATAGGGAATCAGAAATCTGGTAGAAAGCAAAATGAAGATAAGTCACAGAGGTATTTCTGTCTAACAGACACTGGTAATGCTGACAGTGACTCTGTTTGGAGAGTTCCTTGACCCTTCAAGCTTGCATGCTTGGAAAGTCTCTGAGAAGGCCTCCTTTTCATTCATTGGACAAGTTGAATTTCCACACCAGTCCTGCTGCGGTGCGGTAATGGCAGTTACAGCACTGCCTGTATGGATGCTTACTGGGGAGAAGACAAAGGCATATCATTTCAGGTGATATTCCAAGGATAAATAAGGTGTCAACAACATTTATTGAAAAACGACAGTGTGAGAATACTTTGCCATCCGTCTTACTCAGTTCAGCTCTGTGATTTTTCTCTAGCTGAAAACTTAACTTTCTACAGTTTTAACTGGATTTGAATAGGGGATCTATGGCATTTTTTTTTTTACTTCATGTGTGAAATATACAAAGCCCCATGAAGACTTCATCTATTTGGTTAGCTGTTGTGTCTTCAAATCTCAATCCCTGAATAATAAAAACTATAATTGGCCAATGGGTGAAAGACGTGGGGTGAAGAGTGGAGAGCATGATTCTGGCTAACATAAAATAACCGGGTGACAGTTCTGTGCCTTGGATTTTCGAGCAGCGTTTCATATCAAAATACGGCTTTGTTGAAGAGGGGGATGGACTTCTCAAAAGCAATATTCTAAACTGCTACTTAGGTGATTGTAGCAGTTTTTCTCCTTCTGAACAATAGATATGATGTGAATATTCATACAGAATTCCTTTCCTCAACCCCATGTTGCTCACGTTTCTCTTATTAGTCTGATGTAGTTTTGGGTACTAATAAAGAACCCGAGACCAGTATTTGGCTGTGGGAATGCGATCATTTAGATACAGTGTGTGTCCCTAAATGACCGCATGCTAGAAACGTGGTTTCCAAATGTAATGGTACCGAGAGACATTAGGACCTTAAAGATAGCAGGCCTGCTGGAGGAGATTAGGTCATGTGGTCCTCCTGTCATGAAGAGATTGATGACTGAGTGGAAGAGAAAGTTAATTCTCTTGGGACCGAGTTAGTTAATGCAGTAGTGGGTTGTTACAAAGTAGGTCAGTTCTGCTTTGCTTCTTGCATAGATACTCCCCCTGCTGCCATGCCCTTGGGTTTCCAGAACTGTGAGTTGAATAAATGCTTTCTTTTTTTTTGTAATTGAATTCATTATTGGTATATTTTATATACAGTTCACAAATTGGGGAATTTGTACCAGTGTATGCCACAAGTTAATTCTCATTGTTATCTATATCTCTACCCACCCACACCCACACCCCTTATCTACATGCTATTTCTTCTTCTTTCAGAATCATATTTATTCTTTCCCCTCATTACATTCCCCCACCTCATTCCCTTTGAATATTTCCATTTTTACAATGTCTATTATACATTCTAGAACTTATTTACATCCACAGGTTTTCATACCAAAGAAAAGATATGGTATTTACATATCTGTGATCTATTTATTTCACTTATTAGTGTGTCCTCAAGGTGTATCCATTTGCACATAACTGAATGAAAGTTGTCATTCTTTGTGGCACAGAATTACTCCATTTTATTAAAACAAAACAAAACAAAACAAAAAACATATCTTCTTTATCCAGTCTCCAGTTGATGGGCATCTGGGTTGCTTCCAAGACTGAGCTATCACAAACTGAGCTGCTATGAACATGGGTGTACATATGACTTTACAATATGATTCCTTGAATTCTTTTGGCTATATTCCTAGCAGGGGAATAACAGGGTCAAATGGGACATTGTCAGACAAAGGGGTACTATCTATAATATATAAATAACTTAAACAAATCAGTTCTCCTAAATTTAGAGACCTAATTCAGAAATGGACATCTGAGCCAGGCGTGGTGGCTCGCGCCTGTAATCCCAGCACTCGGGAGGCAGAGGCAGGAGTATTGCTGAGTTCGAGGCTTGTCTGGGCTACATAGTGAGCTCAGGGCAAGCCTGAACTGCAAAGCGAGACCCTGTCTCAAAAAAAAAAAATGGACATCTGAAATGAACAGACACTTCTCAGTGGCAGAAGTCAAAGCAGCCAAGAAGCATATGAAGAAATGTTCAGCATCAGTGGTCATTCGAGAAATGCAGATGCAAATAACACTGAGATTACATCTTACTCCACAAAGACTGGCTGCTATTGTGAAATCAACCAGCAATAAATGCTGGTGAGGCTGCAGGGAGAAAGGAACCCTTCTCCACTGCTGGTGGGATTGTAGACTTGTACAACCATTGTGGAGATCAGTGTGGAGATTCCTCAGAAAACTTGAATAAATGTTTTCTTTATAATGCACCCAGCCTCAAGTATTTTGCTATAGGAACATAGAATGGACTAAGACATTGGCTCAGGAAACTTTCTGCTGAGTTGTCATAGACAAACCAGATGATCTTTCTGAGTATTAGTCATTTCATTTATCAAATGGAAATAACACAATGTCATAAACTTAATAAGATGATTAAAAGCAAAAAAGTGTGCAAAATTCTTAGTAGTTTCTCAACAGAGGCCTCACATCATAATAATTTAGTTATGAAACCTAAAACTTTCCGTGCATTTCATCAATAAGAAACTTAATACCAGTTACCAGAAGTTTACAAAACCCTGGGAATATTATAGGTGCAGAAAAGGAAGGCCTAATGCTGGATCAATCAGATTATCAGGAAATGCAAGCATTACAGGTGTCTGGCCATCCTTAATGATGGCACCCACCTCCAGTATTACAGCTGATGGTTTCCAGGATCTTTTGTTCAAATCATTAATATTTTCAACTTTTCATTTCATCTATTGTTACTCCAGATGTAGGAAAATAATGGATTCCTTTTCTCTTCAACCTTCCAAATCGTACACAAATTTTAGTGTATTTCAAATTAGAGCCTTTCTAGCAAGGGAATCTGTGAGATTTGATTTTCAGACTTTTAGTCCCAAAGATCCAGGGAACTGTAAGAAAGGAGCAAAAGTAGTGTTTAAAATGCCAACATATAATTCAGGAAAGCACTGGGATAGTTGTCAACAATAATGTCCTTTGGATTTACTGTTTATCTGCATGGCCATTTTTCTATTGAAACTTCTTGTTGTCCTCTGGATTCCAATTCTACATGGCTGAGCTATGATGACTTTCCTTCAGCCTGAGGCAGCCGATCAAATGCGAATATTGTTCTGTGGGGTCCTCACTCCAACCTCCAGTAGATAGATGACTTTGGATAACACTGGGTTTCTTGTGGTTTCACTGAAGCACAAGCTTTTGAAGGAGAATTTTTCTTTTCACTTTAGTTGGAAGACAGTTTGATTTTTTTTTTTTGCTACTTTTCTGCATTTTCCGCAGTGAATGCCAGAATTATATTATCAAATGTTTCCTATTTTAGGCTTTATTAAATGAGACTACTTGGAGAAACAAAGAAGAATAGACTATAAATCAAATTCCAATTACAACACACACAACCTATGCTCCATTTAATTTTTTACTTAATCTGATTACACTTTAAATTCATTATTTATAAAATAGTGAAAATATCTGCTCAAATTATTTCCTGCTTCTGTTGAGTCAGCTCATGGGATAAATTCAGCGTGAAAGAATTTCTAAAGTCTTGAGTGGTTGGTAGGAGAAGTCTTCACTCAGAACTGTCCATGCATTAAAACATAGTGACCAAAAAAATTGGGAGGCCAAGATAAATCAAGCAGAGCAACAAGTTCTTAAAATATTAAAGGGTTTATGTTGAAATGACATTTAACGTTATAGAAATAATAGAAAAACTTCTAAGTTGTTTGAGAGAACACTGGAGTCAGACTCTGTGATCAGTGCCTCATATCCAAATGCCTAGGGTTTTCAAATCACCTAATGAGCTTATACACAAAAGATTCTAGCTGGGCGTGGTGGCTCACGCCTGTCATCCCAGCACTCGGGAGGCAGAGACAGGAGGACTGCTGAGTTCGAGGCTTGCCTGGGCTACACAGTGAGCTCAGGGCCAGCCTGAACTACAAAGCGAGACCCTGTCTCAAAAAAAAAAAAAAAAAGATTCTGCTTCAAAAAATCACTCTGGTGATCAACAATTTGATGAAAGTGCTTAGAAATTGTTCATTACTCTTCAACAAATGATTGGTATCCTAGACATGTTTTATTAGTGCTGAGGGTTGAACTTAAGGCCTTGCACACTCCAAACAAGCACTTTACCACTGAACTACGTTCCCCAGCCCAGGGAGTATATGAATATATATCTGTATCTATCTATCTATCTATCTATCTATCTATCTATCTATCTATCTATCTATCTATCTATCTAATTATAGATGTGTATAGATATAGATATCTGTATATAGATATACTCCCATAGATATATGTATATACTATGTATGTATATATTATATATGTATGTATCATATATTCACTAGTTTTATATAGGTATATATAATATATGTATATATTATATATATTCACTAGTTTTATATATATGCATATATTATATATATTCACTAGTTTTTATAATTATTCAAGAAATCTTACAGTTATTGTGACAATATAAACCAATCTGAGTTAGTTCTTGTTTTATGTATGTTTGATATTTTGTTTGAGTCTGATTTTACCAACCCAATGAAATGACCAGTAAATTTTTGGAATTTAAAATTATGATAAATGCCCTCTCAATATCTACAACATTATCTTTGTAAAACTCACTATTCTCACTGCAATGTTTATTAAGCTCTCTATCACTCATTATAAACTGAAACAAGCCATTTTATTTCCAGTATTTGGTCCTATCATCTATAAAAGGTGACAACTCCCACACAGAACTTATTTCAATTATTTCATTGTGATACTGACTCAATTGTGACCTCTGATATTTCTGAAACTCCCTCTCTTTTAATATCCAATCTCATAAATTTACTTTTATTTCTGGCCATTAAATAATCCCATTCCATTTCTAGTATGTCATTTATTGCTGAGGCTTCTAATGCATATCCCTTCAGCCCTGGGTTGAAATATTCCTCAGATTCTTTCTTTTTTTTTTTTTTTTTTTTTTTTTTTTTTTTTTT
>PVIC010022551.1:0-27491 GCA_004025085.1 Thryonomys swinderianus | reverse complement strand
GGTTAGCTCAGTGGTTCCGGCGCCTGCCTCGCAAGCGTAAGGACCTGAGTTTGATCCCCGGTTACCACATATAATGCTGGGCGTGGTGGCTCACGCCTGTAATCCCAGCACTCGGGAGGCAGAGACAGGAGGATTGCTGAGTTCGTGGCGGCTTGCCTGGGCACCATAGTGAGCTCAGGGCCAGCCTGAACTACAAAAGGAAGACCCTGTCTCAAAAAGCAAAAAAAAAAAAAAAAATTGGGATGCTCTGTTGTCCAAAGCTATGAAATGTTTGTTGGGCATTTGCTAAGTGGCCGAGCTTATGTTTGGTATATTTATCTGTGCTGTCATGATCACAAGGCTTATGACGTGGAAATATCAGTGTAGAGTACCAATCATAAATGACAAAAGCTACAAGGATTCAGAAGTTGTATTAGAAGAGTGAGTAATCATAAAGTACAGATTATATTTTTTGTGAGGAACAAACTGAACAATGTGCTCATTCTATAAAATATCCAGCTGAAAGAAATAATATGATGTTGGAGTCTGACTAAGAACACTACTGGAGATCAAAGAGTGCTATCTCATTCTGTTGAAGCAACACCAAGGCCAAGAGAGGTGATGAGTTTGTTTGAAGCATGAATCTGACTGGTTCACACACAATCCGGCCCAGCCCCAAGGCCTGCTGACAGTCTGGGCTCCTGAGGTTATGCTAAACAGATTTTCTCTCTTCTGGCATCTCAAAATAATTTCCTATTTCTCAAGTTAGTTTTTGTGATAATGGTAGTTGGAAGAAGTCTCTGTAGTCCATGTCACTGTTTGAAGATGTAGGTAGTCAAAAATATGTCTGTCCTCGCTAGCATGAAGATTTCATTCATGCTTTCATTTCTACCTACAAACATTATTATTGTGCATAGGCCTTTTGTCCTCTTTTATTATATAGTGTACTCAAATTGAGTCTTAGTTACCTGCTATGGCAACTCAGTCTACCTGTTATGGCTAGGGTATAGATTGCCCCCAAAACTTGGGTCATAGGTGAGGCTTCCCCAGAGGTGGCTGGATCTTGTTTGTGATGCTGGGATTACTAAATCAGTACCCTGATTGCTTTGGCACCACTTATTTCCGGCAGCCTAGATACCAGACAAGAGGCCTGTCTTCTCCACTGTTGCTTTTGCTGCCATGTGGGCACCATGAAATGATTTTCCTTTAGATCCCTCTTTCCTATGTCTATCTTAGAGCCAGCTGTGGAGTGAAACATCTATAGACTGTGAGCTAAATTATCTCCTCTTCCATTAACTTTGGATGTTGAGCATTTGTCTCAGCAATGACAGAAAAATAACTAAGACATAACCATCATGGCAATAGCAAGAACATTTTTATCTATGGCTTTAGAGAACACTGGTGTTTAGCAAACTCTGCCCCCCAAACCAATTCTGCTGTTTTACTACAGCCCACAGCAAAGAATCTTTTTTTTTTTTTTTTTTTTTTTTTTTTTTTTTTTTTTTTCTGAGAGAGAGTCTTGCTTTGTAGTTCAGGCTAGCCCTGAGCTCAATATGGGGCCTAGGCAAACCTTGAACTCAGCAATCCTCCTGCCTCTGCCTCCCTAGTTCTTGGATTTCAGGCATGATCACTGTGGTATGTGATCATACCACATAAGTATTGCTGATGGGTGTGAGTCACGATGCTCGGTATTGTTGTATGGGGTTACTGAAGATCGAACCAGGGACCTTGCACTTGCCAGGCAAGCACTGGAACCACTGAGCTAAATCTCTAACCTAAGAATAATTTTTATGTATTAGTTGGTCAAAAAATGAAACAAAGTCTGTGCCATGATATTTGATACTTAAGGAAGCTCAGAGTGTAGGTCCATAAATGGAGCTTTGGAGACTGGCCGGGCTCAGTTGTAGTCTATAGCTGCTTCCGTGTAACCACAGCGAAGTTGAGTGCTCGGAATGGAGGTCATACAGTGCACAAAGCTACAGTAACATATTTTCAAAATTACAATCCGACTATTTAGTTTAGCGATAGGTGTAATATGTATGCTAGTGCTTCATTCAGATTAAATATTTTCTTGGGTTCATTTTCATTGTCACCCTAGGAAAAGGGAAGACCTTGAAGAATTCCTCACTGGACTTGTGGTTATTTTCACCCACAAAACTAATCCTTTCCCTTGTGGGCAGCCTCTGCCAATAGTGACTTACAGATCAATGTTATTTACCAAACAGGAGAAAAAGATAAAAAAAAAAATTAGTTTGGCAGATAGACAAGAGTGCTGTAATGTTTCTGTTTGATTTCACATTGATCAAAGGAAACGATTAATGAGTGAATTCAGAAAAAGGAGACATAGTCAATATTTTTGCTATATGTTTTCCAGAAACAGTGATGTTATTGAAAAATAATATTTACTTGTTTCTAAATCCTTTACACACTGTTGACATAATATAGTTCTAAAAAGCATTAAAACCTCCCTGTTTTTGTTTGCACACTTTTATTCAGTATCACATAGAAAACAACTTTAGCTTAGTTCAAAAGTAACTGCTTCTGGGCTGGAGATTTAGGTCAGTGGTTCCGGTGCCTGCCTTGCAGGCGCAAGGTCCTGAGTTCGGTCCCTGGTAACCATATACTATGCTGGGTATGGTGACTCTCGCCCACCAGCAATCAATACCACATACCATAGTGCCAGGCGTGGTGGCTCATGCCTGTAATCCCAGCACTAGGGAGGAAGAGGCAGGAGGATTGCTGAGTTCCAGGCTTGTCTGGGCTGCATAGTGAGCTCAGGGCCAGCCTGAACTACAAAGCGAGACCCTGTCTCAAAAAAAAAAAAAAAAAAAGTAATTGCTTCCACTTCCAAGGGCTGGATTCCTTCTTTACTTATGCTGGATTGATCAGCCACTATTACGGCTTATGTCCAGATGTCCTGCAAAGGCTCATGGAGTCACCACAGAGCTTTTCAGAGGTGGCTGGAACTAGGGTGTGTGGTACTGGGCTCAGGAGCATGTGACCACTCCAGCAGTCCACTGATGGTTTTGGCAGAGTTCTGGCCAGGATTGAGGGTGGGAGTGCTACCCTGGCCTTAGAGCCTGTATCCTGGAAAAAAAAAAAATGCAAGGGACAGAAAGAGGGCTAATGTGCTCTCACCTGCCTGCTTGCTGTGAGCTCTTTCTCCTCTGCCATGTCCCCCTGCCACCCCACCCTGCCTCGGAGTCAGCCAACTAGGGACTGAAACATCTCTGCACTGTGAGCCGAAGAAACATTTCCTCCTTTAAATTTGGATGTTGCTTATTTTGTCGCAGCAACAACAAAAGAAACTAATCATCAGTCCTTAAAATTCTCTGTATTTATTTGCGATAGCACCAAGATCCAAACCCTGGCTTTCTATCCACATACAACATTCAGATGACAAATGGCATCCCATTCCTTTTGGAGGTTTCAATTGACATCATTCCAACAAAGTTTGTAGGGACAGCCTGCCAGTATGCCTTGGAAAGGAGTAGGAAGAGGGACAGGTATAACACTGGGGACATATTCATAGGGACAGAGAAAGTGGTACAAGGAGCAGATATATTTTTTTTCCACATAAATGAGGAAAATGAAGACGTTCCAGTGTTTGAGCAAATTCAAGAAGAGGCACATTAGACTAATTTTTCCAGAATTAATCAAATTAATTACCTACCACTATAATATGATCTAGAAAAATCACCTCCCCATAGTTCTGTTTTTATTCATTTTAAGCTAGGTGGTATGCTTCTGTCTATTACATTATTTTAGGTCATTATTCATGAACTGAATTGATCATTGTTTTATCAAATAAAATTTCTAATATATACAACAAAAGACCTCCAATGCATTTGATTAACATTACAAAAATCGAAGCGAATGGTAAATCAGAGGCAACTGTGCGGCTCAATTTCTGAGCAAAGGTGGGAAAGTGAGTAAATGTGATTTGTAAATAAAGTTTTCAAAAAAAATAAAAATTAAAACAAGAAGAGAAATTCAGCCAAAAGTTTAGCATGAGGATCCCCTAGAAACATAGTTCAATTGTGTAATTAGGAAAATTGTGAAAAAAGACAGAAAGATGAACTTGAGTGAGGTTACATATCAAGCCAAGAATCCAGATTTGCTCCATATATCTCTGGTTTGGACTTGACAATTTCTAATTCATAAATTCTGTTGTGATTAAGTATAATCCTAAAGTAGTAGTTAAGCAGTGAAGAATTATGATTGTTATTATTGTATGTTGTGAATATTGACAATCCTCCTCACATAAATCATAACAATGCCCTCACTCTCCACACCACTCAGGAGCAATGGTTTCTTATTTAGCTGTATGCAAGAAATACTTGTCATTTATGCAGAAGAAAGCAAAGCTCCAGGAGTTATCTTTGTCACTTGGATCTGGAAAACTACTTTCAGATAATTAAAAATACCAGGAAGAAATACATTGCTCAGAGTTAATAAATTGAACATTGTAGTTATTGTTTGGTGGACCGATATAGCGAGTCAGAAATGCAACCACATATATATATGGTTTTGAGTAAAAGAGAATGAAACAGATGTTTTTAGTGGTTTCATCTATTAATATTTCTACAAGTTAACAGTGCCAGAAATATGACTTGAGAACTGCTTCCCTGCTCTGCTTACAGTAAAAATGATCCCATATCCTGAGAGATTTTGAGCTGCCTCTCATTCCCATGGTGCACAAGCTGGGAGAGGTATCAGACGAAGAGGCATGTTTTTATGTTTTTTTGACCCTACACTGTTCTTATTTACTTTAATTTTTATTAGGTACTTGTTTTTTATATATAATATTTACAGTCCTTTGATTTTTCTTTTCAGATCTGTTACTGGCCACAAAAATACACCAATGACCCAAGTCCATGCATTTCAAGTATTCAAGAGATGGCAACATTGTTAAATAGAGTGAGCTCCTTTCTGCTCACTTCTGTCTTTTACTTCCATTTTCCTATCTACTCTAGTGAACAACTTCCTCCTTGTTCTTGTTTCTGAAAAGGCCTATTTAAACATACTAACATGAGGGAGAGACTGTCAGAAAAGGAGCATGTCCTGTCCCCCCTTTTTTCAATATTTTGAACTTCGGTTGAAACATTTTATTGTTTTTATTTAGAGAAGAAGATAGAAAAGACAGGGTAAATAAAATGTAGCCTTAAAAACTTCAAAATCTCAAGCTACAGTGAATATTGATATAGTCTATAATAATGTTTGAACATGTGTAAAGGGACACGTACTTCCCTCCAGTTATTTAGAACGATACACATTCTCTGGAGGTAACAAACCCCCACCCCCACATGCAGGTCCAGCAAACCATCCTGTGCTCTCTTCCATGGGTTATAGTCACTCCAGTGAACTGAGATCAGACCCTTCAATGCCTCTGATGGAGCTGTGGTAGAGGAGACAACGTGACACTATAAGGGCCACGTGGCTGGAGAGAGACAGAGCTATAGGCTGAACCAACTTCTGTCTGACGCTGAATATGGATTCCTCCCACTCAAGGAGAACATGTAAAACTGGAGACAACAGTCATCTTTTCATTTCTATTTCAGCTACTCATCTTTGAGTTCTAAAATTGGAGATTCACTTTTTATTGCCTAATAGCTATTTGTCTAGTTATTTGCGGTCTAGTGTAGGAGGGTTTTTTGTTTTGTTTTGTTTTGTTTTGGTACTGGATGTACTCAGTGTACCCCAGCTTTTTATTTTGTTTTGAGAGAAGTTATCGCTAAGTTGCCTCATGTTTTTGCTACTAAAGTCATTGTAATGGTATGCCAGTTGAGTGCTATGCATAGAAAACAGAAGTTTAGAATTTGTACTTAGCGAAATGTCTGCATTTTCAAATATATATTTTACCAACTGAATATTAACTGCATTTGTTAAATTTCAGTAGCAGATTCAATTCAAAATAAAAATACCATATTCCATAAAATAAATTAATGTTTATATCAAGAATTTTTGTATATAATTTGATTCCTTTACCTGAGTATTCTTGACCTGTATTATCACCTCCTTTTGAGAGTGGGATAGATTTGATATCTTCTTTGTAACTAACACGATATCACAAAAGTAATTTCATATCACTCTTGTGATTCACTTATATATGAATGTAAGTTCTGTTTGGCTGGGAGATTTTCTCTCTTGTTGGCTTTTTACCATGTTACATTGGTAAAATAATTGGTACAACCACTGTTAAACAGTGAAACAAGGAACTGAAGTTCTCTGGACTGCAGTCCTCAAGGAAATACAATTTCCCAAAAATCACATCAGTGAGCTTGCAGGGAGATGCTTCTGCATTGGAACCATCAGGTGATACCTCAGCCCCTGAATACAGCCACAGGAGACCAGGCAGCCAGGACCCAAGAGGTCGCCTCTAGAACATAGAACCACTAGTAACTGAGATGAGTTGTGTGTGATAATTACTTAAGAACCACTAAGCTGAGCAATATGTTATACAGTAACTTTATGTCATGTAAAGTTGTGACTGAAATATAGGTTGCAAATATAAATTCACAATATTATCTTTTGTTACCTTAAAAGATACAGTGCCATTTATCTTCACAGCAAGATAAACCACCAATAGAGTGAAAAGATAACTTACAATATGGGAAATAATTTACCATCTGTTCCTCAGACAAAGGACTATTATCTAGAATTTATATATAGAATTTTAAAAATCAGGCACCCCAAATATAGAAACCCAATTCAAAAGTGGGCATCGAAATGAACAGACGTTTCTCAGATGAAGAAGTAGAAGCAACAAATATGCATGAAACATTGTTTAACACCACTGGATATTTGAGAGACGCAGACAAAAACACTGAGATTCCATCTCACTCCAGAAAGAATGGTTGCTATCAAGAAATCAATCAAAAACCAGTGCTGGTGGGTCTGTGGGAGAAAGAAACCCTTCTCCACTGCTGTTAGGAATGTAGACTGGCACAACCATTGTGGAGAGCAGTGTGGAAATTCCTCAAAAAACTAGGATTCAATGTTCCATATGATGCTGCTATTTCCTTGTTGGGTATATTCATGAAAGAATTAAAAGAACCAAACCAGAGTGATATATGTGCACCCGTATTTATAGAGGCACAGTTTGTAATAGCCAAATCTTAGACCAAAAATCCATCAATTAATGAGTGGATAAATAAGATATGAGTTTTCTATAAAATGGAGTATCACATAGCCATAAAGAAAGATAAACTTGAGATATTTATAGCTAAATGGGTGCACTTGAGACCATACTCATAAGTCAAATAAACAGGACACAGATGTGTAAATACTCTATTGTTTCTCTATGTGTAAATGAGGTCCAAATGTATGCTAAGTATTGTGAAATAGGAAGAAACTGTTCAAACACAAAGGAGAACTGGGGAGGGACAGGGGAAAGTGAAGAAGGGAAAGAAAAATTAGAAGGTAAAGGAAAAAAGAAAGCTTATGTATATAGGGGTATTAAAGGGGGGACAGGGGAATGGGAAAACTAAGAATCAAGATATAGCATGCAGAGGCGCAAATTCTCAATGATGAATGTGATTATAATGTATATCTAAAATGTACCATTAAACTCAGTGAAGGGGGAAAATGACACAATGTCATTTATCTCCCTCAAAATACTTCCATTACTACGGACACACTGATTCTACTATTCTTTCCTCTTTCTGAGGCAGGTCTGCAAGTCCTCTTTCATGTTTTTTTGAGGTATGAGTTATGAACAAAAGCTAGGTAAATGCTGCTGCTACTGCATGCTGTCCAACAAAATGGCAGATCATAAAAGATGACATTGTCTTTATCCACCTTTTTCACTGATTCTGGCGCGATTCAACTTCTGGTTCTTCTCCAGAGTCAAAATGATCAAGAAGGGTAGCGTTCTTAATCATTTCTGGACATGAAGGCATCCAGGACTAAAGCACTCATGAAAAAAAGACTACTAGAACTCATTCAAGAAAATGTCAAGAACACTGAAGTAAGTATCTATGACGTGAGGGAAAAATATTTTAAGCTGGTTGATAGTAACGTGTCTTTTACTGTAATATTTTTTAAATGGAACATTCCCATATTTTGCCATCATACTTTACATATTTACAAATTCCTATTTCCATAATATCATTAATTGAAGCTTTTAAGTGTTTGTTGCACTCCAATTTTATTTGTTACTCTCTGCATGAGCAAGAGCAATCAGTAACAAACGCCTGATTCTAAGAGTAAAATGTGAGAAAGCCTCAGATCTGCTCATCTCACACTTACAGCACTGCTGTGAAGCATACTGAAGTGGTGAGGAAAATGTCTAAATTCTCATTTTATAGGACACACCAGCAAAAAGAACATAGATAAAATGCATAGAAGAAAATTAATATCTGTCCACTGGAGTGAAGGTGAAGGTCAAATTTGTGTTTCCATGTCATAGAAAGAGTAACTTCCTTTGTAAATGTATATACTTTTTCCTGCTCTCAAATGGAAAAATGCTCAAGACCATGGAATAAATGCTGTGTGTCTCTGTGTGTGTTCAGGAGCAAGTAACTGAGGATCACTGTCATTTTAGTTGAGAATGATCTTTTCCACTATTTGAAAGCATGCTGCTTTCTACTTTCTTGCAAGCTGAAGGGATCACATTTCTCTTCTGTCGGCTAGGTAAAACTTCAGATTCCCTGAAATCATTTGCTGTCCTTGGAATAATTCACATTATTGGAATATCTCTTGCTCATTGGATGACTGTACAAATCCAAGGAGAATTTGGAAGAGGTCATTAAAGTTTTGCCTGTCACTTGATTGCACATCTTTCTCCACCACTGAGAAAATAGTTAACTAAGAAAAAGAACAACAATTTGTCCCAACAGATAAGAAGAGCAACACGTATTATCAAGTCGTTGTAGCTTCCAAGAGACTAAGCGTGCTCAATTAATAATGGGTATAATTTTCTCATCTACTTGACCAACTAAAGGGTGTGGCTTTAATTTGGACATTAGTGAGAAACATCATTGTTTAAATCTGAAGAAATATTGCTTATAGCAGTTAACATGTATGCATGTATACATGTGTGGGCATGCATATTACATTTTCACTTAGAACACTAGCCTATTAATATAGACATTATCCCTGGGGCTACTTCTGACCAGCTAGTTAGAAAATTCCCCAGAACTATGACGTGTTCCTTAGTTAAATATTAAATAATATCAGTGCATCAACACCACTGGGCCTGAGGGTGCTGAGCAATATCACCAGATGAGCCTCTGCCTTCTGACCTAACTCCTCACCATGAAGGGAAAGCAGAGAACAAGAGGACAACATATTTGGAAGCCAGATGGCACCGTTTGCTGCTTTCTGCAGATCATAGTTTCTGTAATTTTTACCCCCTTAATATATATCTGACAAAGAATATCCCTCAATTATGCATTTTCCTGTGTTGTACTCTCATTATTCTTTAGTATGTGTGTTTTTGCAGAAAATTCAAAATAACTGTAGTGCAGGAAGCTATGACTGCTGTCAAAGAATTGCTCAAGCTACAGTACAGGGCTGGCTAATAAAAACATTTTCCACTTCTGATGTGGAACCCATTGCCCGGGTATTTGCACCATGCCTCGGGTCCAGCGGTACAGTTCAGAATCTATTGCACCTAGCAGGTTACTCTATTTATTCTAATGAGACTTCTGCTTTGCTCCTGATCCTTGGTTTAGGACAAGCTAGGGTTCAGATATTGCAGTCAGTACCTCCATGATTCCTACAGTTCCAAGATGAAAATTCCCATAAAACTTCTTCAAGAATAGTATGTTGGCATAAAAATGTTTTTCTAGTAGTACTTTAAAAAACAGCTACATAAACTAATATATACATAATTGTATTAATTATGTGCCTCATATAGACATAGTGTTTATAGACTATAGTTTTCTTTACAAAGCACTATTGTATTTCTTATGTATATTTTTAAAAAATTACCTGGGAATACAGGATGATGGGTATTATCTGTAGTATAATGTGAAGACATGTTAGTCCCAGAATTAACAGATCACTTTTCACATTAAATATATTTCTACTAAAACTAAAACTTGAATCAATGGGATTTTTTTCCCCCACAATGCGGTAGAGTGTGTTTCTACTTCCAAATGCAGCTCAACTGCAAAGTATCTACCTGGATTTTTTTTTTTAAAGAGTGAACCTATGAATGTAAAGGTAGCAGTGTTAACAAGCACAGTTTAGCAAGTCCATTGCCTGTTTGGTTTTTCCCCTTTACGCATCCTATGAGGACAGTAAGATGTCACCTACTACACTGCTTTAGCACCGTCTCTCTGATTAGTTTTCACAGTTTCAAGCAAGACATGAAAAACACAACCATGAGTAAATCCATCGTGATTTATAGCTCAGAATTTTCTTAGTGCTCTATGGAATTGTCCATAACTTTTTTCTTCTTGACCTGAATACAAAGGTCAGAGATGTATCCTAAGTAGTTTACTACCCATTAGAACCTTATAATGAAGTCATAACCCAAATGTGGACGTTTCCTCTTTTAAGTTGCCATGATTTTTCCCGAACAAGTGCCATGTGCTTACTCTTCCTTTATGGAGTACAGCTCGTCTTTAATGTCTTAAACTTAAATTGTTGGAGTTCCACTAAAGCCTAGGCTGCTGAACTAGTCTTTCAGTAATCAGAGGTCAAGGTTATATTCCCTCAAGCCTGTCCCTTCACCATTTTAGAAGCAGTAGTTGTATTCCCCTTTCAGCCTTCATTTTCCAGTCTAAGAGTCCCTAACTCTTTATTCTGCTCCTCTGAGGACATGCTACACACATTAATCAGCCTTCCCAGGAAGCTAAAGGAGGTAATTATTATTTGCATTTTGGGCATTTAAAAACTCAAAGCTCAGAGGTGAGGGTAGTTAATTCTAGCTACTTCGCCAGATTATAAATTTCTCTTGGGGATGCAGCTCCTTCTGTTTGTTTTATCTACATCTCTCCTTGAAATTCCTGTGATAAAACCATACAAATAACTCCTCTTTCTCTCTCCCTAGAGCTTTGCCTAAGAAATACTTTAGGACCCGTCAATTTACTAGTCTTATTTCTAGTTACTAAATCTCTTTTAAGGAAGAAGAATTCACTTGGACCGTTATCTAAAGGATTATGGTAACACGAGAAGGTGTCTATTTATAGCATGAAAGTAAGAAATTCACATTTTTTGGTAAAAGTGAGTATTACAAATGATTTTCCTCTGAACCATCTGTACCCACCCTATGTGTCTGGAGTGGGTTTTGGATACAAACCAGGTGTAATGAAAAAATCATCTTCTGCAAAAGACTGGTTTTCCAAAACCCATCTTCAGACTGAGTGGTTTTGTTAATACCAAAGTACAAAGCTGAAGTTCTAAGTTGTTTCTTAAGATTTTAAACCAAATTTAAACCTTTCTTCTTTTTCTTCTCTGGCCTCAAAGTTATGTTTTAATTACAGCGCAATAATTTGATGAACATTGGTAATAGGGAAAACTTTCAGACCTTTTGTTCTTTAGTGCAGTCAAGGGAAACCTCATTAGAGAGGATTTTCTTAGTTAGCAGGGCTTCGAGGTTAATGAGCTGTGAGTGATAATATATGGTAGTAATCCCTTCCGGCAGTAACAGGTTGTATTTTATACATTTCTTAATCTCAATAGGAACAGAGGTGACGGGAGGGAGTAAGGAGGCGACGCATCGGAGGGGCTCAGGGATATTCCGAATCTCTCTTCCTTGGGACGAACCGTCACTGAAAAAGTCACATATTTAAACCCGAGAGGTGGAAGCTCGGGTGGTGGCAAACCTGCTCCGTAGACCGATTTCAGGGTCCAAGTGGCGACCTGTGTGTCTTTCAATCCGGGCACGCTGAGGTGTCCCGATATTCACCAGCGTCAGGCTTTTCTTTGCCTCTCACGAAAAAGGGAGCCAGTAGAGCTCGAAGTCATAAATCTCAGATCATTCGGATGTGAGGGAGAGCAGGAAGGGGGACGGTAGGCGATAGTAGAGTTCACACAGGGACAGCCCGACCTGAATACATTTTGATGACAGAGTGAATGCGAGCAAATTCCCGAGTCGGTTATCTCGGAAATGGACAGAGCTTTTCGGTGGGTGGCTTTATTTTCAGCGGCATTATCGCGGTCCATAGCGACGTTTTCATGGTTCATCTCACTGGGTATGCCCTTTGCGGTTGGCCATTTTCTGGGAAGCAGCCCAGTCCATGCCAGAGGTTGAAAATCTGGTCTAAAACAACTTTTAGAGCTCAGCTGGCTGAGTCATGGTAGCACGGAGAGGAGGGCAAAGAAAGGAAAGGAAGGAAGGAAAAGCGAAATCTCCTTTCTCTGCCTCTGTTTTGCTGCGTAGCTTGCATTCTTGAATGACCATCAAAACTTTCTCATCCTTTTTTTTTTTTCTTTTTCTTTTTTTTTGAGACAGGGTCTCGCTTTGTAGTTCGGGCTGGCCCTGAGCTCACTATGTAGCCCAGGCAAGCCTTGACCTCAGCAATCCTCCTATCTCTGCCTCCCGAGTGCTGGGATTACAGGTGTGAGTCACCATGCCCAGCATTGTATGTGGTTACCGGGATCGAACTCAGGACCTTGCGCTTGCGAGGCAGGCGCTGGAACCACTGAGCTAAATCTCTGGCCCCAATACTTTCTCATCTTAACAAAATAAAGCTCAGAATCCTAAATGGGATGTGCAAAATCTTCCAACATTTGGCCTTGGATAGGCTTTCTCCCTTTTCCTCTCATTTCTTCCCTCCATAAAACCCTTTATTACAGCCAGACTAGAAAATTCACCTTCTTCTAAATATGCAAAGCCCTTTCCCTCTTTTCTCATTATGATAGTGCTGCTTGGAATGTTCTACATCACCTCTAAATACCTTTCATCGTCTTCGAGGTAGCATTTACCTTAAAGAAGAAGAAAGAGAAAGGAAAACGGAAAGAAAGGAAGAAATAATTAAACCTTACTATTCCACCAAATTTTCCTTATAGTTCAAATTAGAAGGGATAAAAACATTCTCCCTTATCTCTTGAAGTACTATTTTTGCATGTGTGAAAATAGTTTGAAAAAAAAGCCTGAAAATGATTTACAATCAGTAGTCCTTCTAAACATTGATACTACAGTAACTAATTTTATAAAGTGATGGCATTCTCAGTTTTATGAGTTGAAAGACAAATCTATAAAGCAGATATATACTACGTCACAAAAAATTCATTTTCATTATTGTCAATATTTCTATTCTACCATTAATGCATAGGATGTATTTCTATTTTACCATTAATGCATAAGATGTAATTATCCATCGACCCTTGGACTATTCTCAGAGGAGTTCAAAAAACTATCACACTTACAAGGGTATGTTGATCAAGCAGAGAAATATTTCATTCAGCTGGCACAAAACCATTAGAAGAAACAGGCTCTTGAATACAGGCTACCCCTGTGGGTGTGGGGTCCCGAGACCCTGGTCACTGGGTCATGCCCTTGACCCGTCCTCTGGAGAGTCCCTGACAGTTGTTTCTCTTGCCTGAGGCTTTGGCCTAACAGAGAAGTCTCCTTGCGTATCTCCACCCACAAGACGGAGCAAGCGATCACCTGCTCACTGTCCTGTCCGGTTCTCAGGTACCAGAGACACATATCACTCTAAATGAAAATCCACGTCTGCCTCGTTCTACTCTGAGAGACCTTCTCAGGCATATCTGTGTCTCCCTCCCCTGCTTATCGAAGTCTCGGGATACAAGTCTCAGGTCTAACTATGATATGCTTCATTTTATCTTTGAAATACCTGAAGTTTGTCATTAACCTATGTTAAACCATCTATCTAAGTATCTCTCCTCTTTACACTTATGAATTCTTTCTTCATAGCTTTCAGTGGTTTGTATTAACTCTGGTTTCTGGGGTATATTATCACACTGATGTAGGACTTTCATTTCTACAACTGCACCTACAATATCTACTTCAGCAGAACACTTAGGTGGACATACTTTTTCCTTCTTATGTTTTCTTATCAGTGATTCCTGGATAGTAGTGGTTTAGTTAATTAAAAGAATAGGTGTTGAATGACACTTTAAAATGCTATAAGTGAATAGAAATAAGTATGTATAAAGGTTTCACTTTGGTTTTCAGTGAGACACACCATGTTATTGAGAGGAGCTTTCTTGAAGGTAGATAAAATCAATCTTTAACAATTCCTGAAATTAAATCATTAGCAAACTCCACTTCATGCATTTTACCTAAATTACCAGGGTTAACAATCATGCTGTTCTAAAGTTCCATTTGCTACACCAAATCTTCTGCATTATTCTATTAACACTTGAAAATCCTGCCATCACTATGTGTAATAGACTATTAATGTTTTTCTGCACTCTTCATATAGTAACAAGAGGGGAAGTTCTGGAAAAGAAACTTTGGGTGTGGAGGTGGGTGGAGGCCTCAGGCACTCAATGCCTTCATGCTAAAGAAAGGGTAGGCCTGCTTCCTCCTTAAAAACAACAGCAATAACAACTGAAAGGCTTCTGAGAAACTTCTGTGAGAGTTAGGATGTGTCCTTTGTGCAACTGCGGGGATGCTGGCTGTGTGTCTGAGAGCACCTCCAGTGCGAGAGAGGGGCTGGTGCCTGCGAGAGAGGGTAATAGACGGGCTGGAAGAGTTTCCCTTCAGATACATGGTGCCCCCAGAGTTTTCTAATGTGGAGCAAAACTGAAGTTATAAATGTGTTCTAGAATGTATGATTGAGATTGTGAAATAGTATTCAAAGGATAATGGGGTTTAGGAGTAAATAATGAAGAAAGAAAACAACTGATGGTTAAAAAAAAAAAAAAAACAGGGCTGGAGATTTAGCTCAGTGGTTCTGGTGCCTGCCTTGCAAGTGCAAGGTCCTGAGTTCAATCCCCAGTAACCACAAACAGTGCTGGGCGTGGTGACTCACGCCCACCAGCAATCAGTACCAGATACCACAGCGCCAGGCGTGGTGGCTCTCCCCTGTAATCCCAGCACTCAGGAGGCAGAGACAGGAAGATTGCTGAGTTCGAGGCTTGCCTGGACTACCTAGTGAGCTCAGGGCCAGCCTGAACTACAAAGCGAGACCCTGTCTCAAAAAAAAAAAAAAAAAAAAAACCTAAAAGATAAATAAACTGTGGGGCTTTTGTTAAAAAAAAGAATAAATGAGTAAAAATAGAACAAATGCAGATGCAAATAAATGAGTACAACTGATAGGCCCACAATGTAAATTTTGACTCTGCCATTTATGTAATTAGCTGAAACATAACCACGTTATTCTACTCGAAATACTGTTTTGACAATGGTGCTCCCGTGACAGCAGCCAGTCAAAAACTCCGCACAGTGACTCTATTTACAGAATAAACCTCACAGTGCTTGTCTTGGTGATGAAAGCCCAATAGTACAACAGTGAGCTTCCTCCGGCTTGAAGTCTTACTGTTCTTTCCCAAGAAACAACCTACTTGGAAGCATATGTATCTCTCTCCTGCCCCTTGAATATACAACAGAGTACCTGTGGCCTTTTCTGTGAGGAAAGCACCACCTTCGGCTCTTAGCCTCTTTCTTCAGAGACTTAGCTCTAATCCATTATAAGGCTCTTTCCTCCTTTATCGCATGCCGTGCGACACCCTGCTTACCGTGATTTCTTATACTGAGTACACTCCCATAGTTTAGTTATGTGTGGGTGATTATTAATTTTCATACATATCTTTTTTCTCTACTGCACAAACGAATATAACTTCTTTGATGATATTCTACCTTGCATTTCTCTGTATTCTAGTCAGTTGCTAATATATATCTTTGTAAACACATGATTTGTGACCCAGAATTCTGCTATGATACAAGTGTTGCATGTCCTCGTGGTGGAGAGTAATGTCACTTTTTAAGTTGTGTCTCAGTGTCTCATAAAGTGCTGAAACTCAAGAATACCTTTGGAAAAACAAGGAAGATGTCTACTTTATAACCCCTACCACAGGTACTTATATCACCTTAGATATCAAGGCATGTCAAATTAATATTGAGAATATCTACCTCCAGTCAATCTGCAGAGTGCAGGAGTTTTTGAAATCTCAGCTGCAGTTCATGCAGCTTGCTGCTATTAGTTGAAAGAGAGGTAGGAGAACAAATAAAAAAGTTTGCTGTTGGACCTAAAAGAGCAACTAGAATCTAAAATAGACAAGGTTGCACAATGAAGGGTTAAGGTCTTTTGTGATATTTAAAGTGAATTATGTAAGTATTGTTGATAGGACCAGTTGAAATAAATTTGCAAATAAAATATAATATTACCATGGAGTCATATTGTTGGTGACAAGAGAGCTAAAAAAAACAGAGAAAAAAATAACTGGCTGGTAATATTTTAAAGGGTAACCAATGCTCACTAGCAGCTGCAGTAAGACATTAAGTAATAGAGCACAGTAATGTTAACTGCTCTCCTGGTAAGAGTGGTAAATGAAATAAACCCCGGCATCCGGGGTATCATTAATCTATAGTGAATAATGGCAGTGGTAGTGTAAGGAGATTAAAAAGGGCATTGTAAACATTTGTGGCTGTATAATATACAAATTAAAAATGTGAGAACGCTTGGAGCTGCATAATCTACAAATTAAAAAGTGTAATAGCATGGCATTAATTACTGGTTGATCAATTCCCCCATAATTGCTGGCATGTAGATGAACAATTATAGGTCCAAAATGTTATTTGAGAAAGAGACATTGACCTTGGAACTGTAAGGAATGATACTCTGTAATAAGGTAATACAGGATCCTATCAAATTCAGTTCCAGTATTTGCAGCCGCCGCCAGCTCAGTGCCGGGCCGTAATCACCACACTATTTCTTTCGATTATGGTGCCAGAGGGGTTACACATTGTTTTCTCTTTTTGAACAGAAACACCCAGTGACCTTCAGCCTTCTGAAAATGGTACCATCAGGCCTCATTTCCAAGTTCAAACAGATTTAATAAAAATGAAATAGCAAGAGAAAATGCACCTAACCCTTCCAGTCCAAGAGAACAGTTTGGAAAGTTGGAAAGACAAACTTCCTTTAGTTGTGAACATTCCAAGTGAGATTGTGGCAAGAGACTTAAACGTTTACTGATCAACCATTTTCGAGTTGACAGTGCTAAGCCAAATAGCTGTAGACTCAAATAGCTGAGTGATATTAAAGGTCAAAACATTTATCGCTCTTCTCCAGCCCTCCTTAATGACACACAATAGTTTTGTTTTTATTGAGAGTCTGTTGTATAGTGCTCAATTAGGTAAGTGAGCTGGCATTCATCAGGACACCTGCTAGACACCTGTGGCCTTGGTGAAAGTCGGCCGATCTCGACACCTAATGCTATCTTTATACACGTGTTCCCAACACGCTCTGCCCCCCTCATTCATTTACTGAATGTGGCAATCTGGATTTTGCACACTTCCCTTCCATTGAAGTTCTCCTCATCAATTTTCTGTCCAAGGAACACATTCTACACCTTGCTTCAACATTCCTCTGTAAATGGACTCATCTGAGCTCTCCATTTCCAAGATCTCTCCTGGTTGAACCTTTGCCAAAGTTTATGGCCACTTTTATGCCTACTTTGTTTCTTCCTATGAATAACCACTTTCTCATTCTTTCTGTTTAGATCAAAGATGTTTTACTATGACAGCATACTTGACATATGGGAGTTTATAAAGAAAACACCTTCATTCCAAGATTCTGGCTCAAGACTCTTGAGGTTCACAGTAGAGGAACAGCACCTAGTGATGGTTTCTTTCTGAAAGAGTACAAAATCCATGGACAGATGTGTATGCCCAAAGCAGAGAGCAGAACTCCACATCTGACTGGTGTCTGTCCCTTAAGGGATTCCATTTGAATGCCCTTGTCTGGTCCTTATCATTGTCCAGGGGCCACAACCAGATGAAGTTACTACCAACTTAATATGTGTAAATAATGACTTTGGGTATTAAATTATGTGAATTTGAGGTGGGGAAGAATATACACACCATAGGGCTATTTTCTTCCATGTAGTTTTATCTATTCAGGGAATCTCATAGCTAAATCTATAATCTCAACCTCTCTTCTAGTATCAGAGTTCGTCGCCAAAACTACCAAACACCTACAAAGGGAAGGTCCAGGCTTTCAGATCCTACTTTTGCACCTCACATAAGCCATGGGGTCAAAATCACCCTTCTTCCTTTTCCTTGAGTGTGACCGACAGACAATGCCCACTCCATGTTCCCAAACCTCTCCTGACAAGTCACTCACATGGCCCATCCTCTAGACTTCTTTTGCCTGGTTATTCTCTTTGCTGTGTTTTCTAAGATTCTTGTCGTAGAATCATAATGTGGTTTTCCTTTGCTTTAAGGTTTCTGAAACATAATCTCAGATTGTCTCAATAAATATGTTTCAACTCATTCTCTGTGTGGTCTTCTGGCTTCATCCACACCTAGTGCCTAATTCATAGATCACTTTGGCTCTTCACTTTGTAAATTGAGTCTTACACAGTGACCTATGGTTCCTTTAATAACTTGGTCCTTGTGTAAGTCTATACCATGTGAACTGCTGCTTGCTGATCTATATGTTTGCCTCAGCAATTAACAAGAGCAAAGCTATCACATATGTCTAGATTTTTAAACCTTATGGCTTTGGCGCATGTTATTCACTTTTTTGGGTTCCAGCTTTCTCCCTTGTCCCTCCAAAGGACTGTTTCATCATAAGATTTCTATCAACCAGCATGTTGTTCTCCTTCTGCATCCTTTCTGGTCACCCTAGACAGAGTTAGCGTTCCCCGATTTCTTCATTGCTTACAATACTAGAATTACCATACCTTTCAAAAGGGGCTGTCTGTCTAGTAAGCTATGTCCCCTCTCCTATGAGGGAGCTCTATCTTTATAAACACTGTTCCTTTCAGGAAGCCTGATTTTCAGTAAGCACCAGAAACATCTATTTTGTGAGTTATATAAAGTAGGTTTAACCAAATGTAGGACTTAGATATTAGATATAAAAAAGATAAATATTCCTTCAGGCGGACTTTTCTTATAGCAAAAGAATCGCCAGTGGGGATAACAATCTTAAAAGTAATGTGAAAAACAAATATTGTGATACTATAGCTAGTTTATTAGAGACTAAGAAAGCTAGAAAGATTTTTTTAAAATGTGCTAATCACTTCTTATGTGCCAGATGTGGAGTTTTCTTTTGTCATGAATTATCCCATTTCATCATTGCAAAAGGAAACAAAATTGGAACTTTGAGAGAAAATGCTTGCCCACAGTCACTGTTACAAAGTGGTGAGGCTAAAATTTAATCTTTGGATGAACCCACATTCCATTCTATTAACCATCAGTTATTACACCCTCCTCATCCCCCTCTCCTTTTTCAGTTAAATATTTTATTGAACAGCTTGTTTTTATTGAAAGTATCTAATTACTGTATTATTTTGGATCTGCTGAGACTGAACATCTATCTTTGTGTAAACATTTTCTTAGCTTACAGATTTTCTTTAAAAAAAAACTAAATATCTTACACTGAAAGTTTTTTTTTTTTTTTTTTTTTTTTTTTTTTTTTTTTTTTGCTTTTTGAGACAGGGTCTTGCTTTGTAGTTCAGGCTGGCCCTGAGCTCACTATGGTGCCCAGGCAAGCCGCCACGAACTCAGCAATCCTCCTGTCTCTGCCCACCGAGTACTGGGATTACAGGCGTGAGCCACCACGTCCCACATTGTGGTATGCGGTGTTGATTGTTGGTGGGCGTGGAAACATTATATGTGGTTACCGGGGATCAAACTCTGGACCTTGCGCTTGTGAGGCAGGCACCGGAACCACTGAGCTAACCCTCCGGCCCCTACACTGAAAGTTTTATCTGAAACATTTTCAAGAATCACATATCACACGTACATATGAAACAAATTTTCAAATAATAGTTCTTCTTCCCAATGTAATATTCATGTATTTCTCCATTTTAAGGTTCCATCTATTCAATACAATTAGGAAGACTTGAAATACACAATAGATAATGATTCAACATTTCACATGGAGTCCATTTCAAAGAAAAAAACTTAAGAAGGCATTTTGAATGAAACCATTTACATAGAAAACAAGAACCTCTAATGCAGCTTGAGTTTGATCTTAAAAGAAACCTTAAAACACATAAAACTAAAGAAGCAACAAATTTTAGGAACTTTTAATAGAATCTACTCTGTGCTAATCAAAACAATTAGCATTTCTATAATTCCTTGGAGCCTCACTATCAAATGCTTTATAAAGATTAAAATTAAATGGTTTAAAAATGATTAGCATATATATTATTGCAAAAGTAATACATTAGAACATTGTTCCTTACAAATTGGAATTAAAAGTTTGAAGGACAGCATATCACTGTATTGGAAACTTATGAAAAGTTACCATGCAAAGAACTCACTATGGAGTTTATGAGACAGAATCTAAATACAAAAAATTAAAAAAGAAAAAGAAAAAAAGACAGAAAAGCAAAAACAAAAGATGCTATTCAAATATCAAAATGACTCACCCTAAACTATGGGCCAGACTGTCACTGACTTTCCAAAATGGAACTGGAACATCTTTCCAGAGAACTAGTCCACAGCCTGTGTGAAGAAGCCAGGATGGTAAATGTAAGAGAACAGGAGAATGTAAGACTTTTAATTCTCTTCTGATTTTTCTTTTTTAAGAAATGTTGACTTAGTTTTTTAGTTTTGTGAGACAGGGTTTCACTTTGTGGTTTAGGCTGACCTTGGGCCCGTGGCAACCTCCTCCTCTGCCTCCTGAGGGCTGGGGTTATGGGCATGAGTCACCAGCCCCAGTTTTATTCATTTTTCAAAGAGACATATTTTGATAAAAAAGGAAAACACCTCTAATTGAGAAAAATGTCATGCCATAAACAATACCATCAGGAAATACGTTGTGATTATTAAACAATTTTGCCAACAAATTAAATTTTAAATAAACTAACTCAATTTAAATAATGTGATATAGACATGAATTGTATTAAAAATCTTCTCATTCAAACTCCACTTATTTGCTTCAGTGTTCCTCTAAGATCCTTCTCTTTATTCATTTTTGCCTACGTGTCCCTTATCTGTCTGCACATTTTCCACCAGTGCATTCAACACACCTCGGTTTCTCAGTGCTTGGTCACTTTTGTGTATTTTCCATTATGTTGTAGACCTTAGGGCAGAAACTGTGTCCAGTCTGTTCACAGTTGCATCCCCGGATCTGGTTCTGTGTCTGAAACACAAAAAAGCAGTAAGCGTATATTGAATATATTAATGCATGGTTCATTTCTTTAGACCACAGATGAGCATGACAGGGCACTGAACAGCAGGCAACCACGTGGAGTTATGGTGTCAATCGCATTGGTAAAAGGAGACAAAGGTCACATTTTCCCCCAACACCATGCTATTCTGCGTATACCAATTATTAGACGGACAGTGAGCCTCTTTTATAATAATGATTTTCATGACGTCACATCATTGTATGTCCACCTCACAATGTTGAGTTTTTAAAAAAAGCATATCATGTACTATAAAAATCATCCATTAAATTGATTGCTGCCTATTTCCTACAAAAGAAAAATAATCTCAGTGGAGGGTAACTTCTCCAATTCAGGCAATAAGGCATTATGTTAGCACCCAGTCGGAGCAGAATGAAACCTGTTCATCCCTAAATGTCTGACGACAGTTGTTACCCACAATTCAACTCAGTAAAGTGAAGGAGCTTTTCATTTCAGGATACAAAACACCCTATTTCACATTCTCTGCTCCGTATTACCCCAGTCACTCATTAGGGATGTGTGCACCATTTGGTATTGCTTTGCGACACTGGGAAATGTGTGTAAATCTTCTAAAAATTTTTAAAAATGAATGAAATGTGTTCTTTTCAAGGGCATGAATGTGAATTGAAGCCAAGTGGCAGTGGGCGTGTTAGCTATAAATCTACTGAATGCATAAATATATGCATATTGAATTTTTCATCACTAGGCAGACTATAAAATATCCACCTTGTTGAATGTGTTATTTGTAATGCTCAAAGTTCACACTGCTAAGAGAATCATAACTTTTACATTCATATTTTGTTCTCTGACATGTAAAACTGAATTTATTTTTTCCTAAAACATGAAACCAGAGTATTGTGAATATTATACTACTCGAGATCAAGAGTTTGTCATTATAAAATACTCTAAATATATTTTTATTACTTTACATTAATTGTAAGATTTCTTTTATTTTCTTGGATATGATTTACAATACACCAAATGCTATAGTGCCTTTAATATTCTAAAGAAAATAAAGACATGAAAAAAATTTCAAAATTATAGTGTAAAATTGTATGTTTTACATATATAATTTTAATTACATATGTATATATAAGATGTTTAATATAGTAAACAAGTATTGGATTGCTTAGAGTATTACTGTTATTTATAGTATTACTGTTACTTAGAGTATTACTTGGCACATGGAAAGGACAAAAAAGCTCTGATTTCAGCTAAGTATGATTCAAAGAAGCTGTCTCTTCTTAAATAAGTAAAAGGAGAAAAATATCAGTGAGGACAGCAATGTCCTTTGGAGAATGGGCCTTGCCTCTAGGTTTTTGTAATCTACAACTGATTTAATAAGATTTATTCGTTTTGTGATTTATGAAACACTACTTGTAGTTGAGAAATAATTCAGCATTATTCAGGACAGGATATGAAGAATGACTCTTTTCAGCCTTGAAAAGGAGCTTATTCTGCTATTCTTTTAGGCAAAGAAATAAGACTGCTAATCTCAGGCACTATTCCCCTGCAGATGGTACTAGTCAAATCTAGTTCCTTTGGATGAAAATGTGAATTTTATACCTTTATTACAGTAAACGGATTGAGCCACAGCTTATAAAGGGTATATGTTCCTAGGTAAATGGCAAACTGTTTGACTTCAATCTGGACTGCAGTGCTTGCTGGAAGCATTTTTTTCCTAATTGACTATGAAAAAATAAGAAAAACTCAAAATGCGTAAAGTGCAGCAGATGCTTCCTTAACTTACCCCAGTGAAATAATTTTCATAGGTGGTTATGAATTTGTAAGTAATGTTTACTTCTGAAATGCCATAATTGCTTTTGGAACTATCGGAGGCATTCTGAATTGTATCTGTTTTTATTATAATATAGAATTATATTGCCATTTTATGAGGTGGCATCTTTTGATGCATGGAAGTTCTGGATACATTTGTTATACATCATGAGGAAAACAGATAAGTAAATATTACAACTATAACTGAAATGCTTCTTTTTACATGTACAAATGAAAAACATTTTGAATCTGAAGGCAGAAACACTCTATCTGCAAACTGACAAATTGCATATTTGTTTAGTTTGAAAAACTGGTGTCTAGTTTCTACACTGTGACTGAAAGAAATGTTGTTCTTCTGCATGACAGCATCCCTGAGGTCAAGGAGCTCTCTCCTTGGGGAAAAAAGGAAAGAGGCCAATTGAATGTACCACAAAGAAGGAGGGTCCTTTGACCATATACTTACCACTTGAATGGGGGAAGACATACAGTTTCTCCATCTGATATTTATGATCTATTTATATTGCTATCTCACAAAATCCCTTTTGAGTGTTTAGTTGTTTCCATATACACCCAGTGGTTAGGGCAGAATACATTTTTTAATAAGTACATTTGACAAAGTAGAAGGCATATTCTTATTTTTTCATTGAAATTCCACCATCCATTGGAAGGGTTTATCGCATTACATTGATGACAATATCTAACTTCCATTTTTCAAATGCAGTAGTTTTATTAATTTATTTTCTCTTCGGCATGATTTTACTCATTTATAAAAAAAGTCCTTCTATGAGAAAGTATCATTACCATTTTCAAAAGAAGGATCAGAGAAGTTATTCCAGATTGTAGACCAATAATAATAATCTAAATTCCAGATAGGCTTCTAAAATAATTATTAAGAAATCCCTTATAAATATACGAGAAAGGCAGGTTCAAAATCATGAGCATCTGGTAAGCGTTAATCATGTTACAATGCCTTATGTTCATAGGGAATACAAATTTCTGGTTAAGATTTACCTCAAATATTTGACAGTGTCCTCCTCATTAAATTTAAGAACAAAATATCAAAAAGATATAAAGTAAAATAAGAGGAAATGAATTTTCTTTGGTTAATATTTGAATAATCATGCCAAAATGAGGCTGGTTCATTTTGATATGATGGGAAGACATTCCTAGAACTGAATCAGTGGGTTGTATCTGTTCTTTTAATCTAACATTTGTATTAATATATTAGATAGGTATAATGAAAAGGGCATTAGCATATTACATTGCATTAAGATGTAAGGAGAGAAAAGATGTGTACAGGCTGAATTCACAGGTCATTTATTGACCTTGTGTAACCTAATAAATGTTTTTGTATAAAAGTCTTTATATTAAACTTTATACATTAGTGCATTAAAGAAATGTGTTTTTTTATATAAGATTTTCAACGTGGTCTGCATCTTCCAGAGATTAAGAATCACTATATAGTTGAAGGTATTGTGAGAGAGGAGATAGTCATGGAGTTCTGCATCAAAGAACCAGATTTAAGCTTGTGCAAGGAGTGTGAGTAGAAGGGGACAGATGGGGAAGATGGGGACCTGTCAGGACTAATTTGTATTAACACTAAGAGAAACAGCCCAAAGAAAGGGTACAAAGTTAAAACATGTACACCACTTCTGTAGAAACAGATATGATTATTCATAAAAAGTAGAAAGGCTGCATTAGAATAAAACAAAGCAAGGCACCTAGGAAAGCATACCATCGTCTCATGTTTATTTCACTTTATAGATCTCAACCCCTTTCCTAGTCATTATTTTCAAAATTCTGTTAATGAATTTTTAAAACTCCCATGGTTCAATGTTTAATAAAAAAGTAAGACTGCAAGTGAATAAGTGATATGGATGCTCAGTTTTCTTCTTAAAGAAGCAGCAGTTACAGAGGGAAAGAGGTTTCTTCGGTACCTCGCTTTCAGGGCCAACATCATGTACAGGAAGCCAGGGAATCTCTGACTCCCAGTCCGCAGAGAGAGAGAGAACTTCCTCCTGCTAATTGCACTTACCTGAGCCTTTCTTTCTTATTTTAAATTTCTATTAGTCTCCTCCCTGACCTCTTTGGCTTTTCTTGACTGAATTTTTAATATAAATCACACTATATTAGGAGGACTGAGAGTGTGTATGTGTGTGTGTGTGTGTGATATGTATGTATGCATGCATGTGTGCTCCATGAAGTACAGCCTCGAAGTCACAGATGGCACATTAGAAAAAAGAAATATAGTAAAATGAGTAAAATTTATTCTCATTCACAACTTCCTAGAGGCCCTTTGGTTGTTAATTGAAACTTTTGTCTACTTTATTGAACAATAAAAGTGGCAGCAACTACTCCCAGGTGCCCTTCAGTATTAAAAAGAGGATAAAGGGTTCCTGGCAAAGGTGACAGAAATTAATGCGGTGAGCCCAGCTATCAACCATTCTGATATGTGAATTGCCTGATATTTCTATAATGCTGTCTTATGATTGGAAATGTTATCGCTTCTATTGAATCAATAGAAAATGTTAAAGCTCCACAGAACCCCAATTACAAACTAAAGCTGGAAGGTTAACATCTGGGAGCAGGAGAGATAGAAACAATCTCTATTGTCATACCTTCCTGACAAGTAAATGTCAGAAACATAACGCCTTCGCCTGGTCTCAGCACAGAGCACATGTAAAAGAGTGATTGTAAGGCTGCCTCAAGTCAAATCGCCTGTCATCTCAGCTTTGACACAGAATTACTTTTGTTTTATGCATCTATTAACCTTGAACCATCAGCATTTGTTTTAATGTTCCAGGCTGAAGTGACCTAAATGTTCTTCTCTCAATCAGAGGGGATCTGTAAGCGTAGACAGCATGTGCCTGAGTAGAGGCTGTCTTAATGGGAAGGCAGAGGGAACGTGACTACAGGGACCATCTTTCTCCGGGTTGGCAGTGCCCTGGTGCAAAGTACTCCATTTTTCCTCCTTTGGGCATTAAACGGTGGCCTGTTTTTGAGTCCTGGGGTGGGACTACAAATATCACACACTATAGAGTGACCCACAATCTATTTAGATGTGGTCCTTAGAATGCGAGACCGGAGAGGGGAAAGAGGAAGCAACAGGCTTCACTTTACTGCAGAAGATGAGGCAGAGATGAACTAACTTGACTTTGATCTGGATCTCAGGGTTTTCTCACTGTGTGTCTGTTTCAACCCTTGCTTAGTCTTGCATATTAAATGTTATACAGTGTGTTCATCAGTTTTTTGTTTTTCACACAAAATACCTGACATAAGCAGTTGGAAAGAAGAAAGGTTTTTTAAATCGAATTCTTTATTGGTACATTTTATATATACACACTCAACATTGGGAAATTTATACCAGTATATGACACAAGTTAAGATTTGTTTTGTTTCCTTGTTTCTGGATCCATAGTTAGCTGCTTCCATTGCTGTGGGCCTAGGGTGAGACAGAACCTTGTGATGCCATGGTATGGCAGAACAAAGCTGCTTGCCTCATGGTGGCTGGACATGGAAGTCAGAAAAAGAGCCAGAGAGGCAGGAAGAGACTAAAGAAAAAAATATGCTCTTCCAGTTTACATTTGCACTGATCCACATTCTCTACCAAGGCCCCATCTCCTAATAACATATTCAGCAGTGAAGACATCAGTGGACTGATCTACTGGAAAAGTTAGCACCCCATGACTGATCACTTTCTCCAAAACCTAGCTTCTGAACCAGTCACTGGGAAGGGGATTTTAGATCTAAATCTCATTACCTTGTTTGGTGTTCCTTAAAGAATGTCCAACACATATTTCTTTTAACAGCACACAAGGAAGACAACCTTAAGTAGAAGTGTGTAGCTTTGTGACTGGTGCTGGTCCTTGCAATCCAGTAATTACTGTCAAGGGTAAGCCTGCAATAAGTCCTTAAGAGGTCCAAGTTTTTCATCTGGATTTCCAGGCTGAATGCACCTGATTGGAAGAACTATCTTTCTCCCAAATGACAGTGGGGCAAAATGCACTAATATAGGGACACTCCTTTGTGCACCAACAGTTGTCAGATTTTATGAATCCCCAGTGGCACTGTAAATCTCACATAATATGAAGTGCCCACATAATTATAATGCAATCTATTTAAAAGAGGATTTCATCTTCTTTTTTCAGGAATAAGGCAACTCGCTGGACAATTTAATGTAAGTGATTTAACACTAAATGCTTTATAACATCCAGTGGACAACTTCTGGGTTTTCCTATTTGCACTCTGCTTGACATTTTTTTTTTGAGACAGGGTCTCGCTTTGTAGTTCAGGCTGGCTCTGAGCTCACTATGTAGTCCAGGCAAGCCTCGAACTCAGCAATCCTCCTGCCTCTGCCTCCTGAGTGCTGGGATCACAGGCAAGAGCCACCATACCCGGCAGTCTCTTGACTTTTTATTACATACTGTTTGCCTGACTTTTTTTTTAGATTTTTTTTTTTCTTGGAGACAGGGTCTCGCTTTGTAGTTCAGGCTGGCTCTGAGCTCACT
>PVIC010022550.1:0-27559 GCA_004025085.1 Thryonomys swinderianus | reverse complement strand
GTAAGCCAAGATTTCCTCAGTGACAAGAAAAATATAAAACAAACAGCTGCTCTATTTAAATTTTAAAGGTTTCTTGAGGCTCATGTGAGAAAAAATGCATGGAAGAAGAGTTTTATAAAATGTAAACTAGCAACAACAGGTTTGCTGCCACTAGCACTATTTACGGCACATCCGGTGGGAGAGGACAGGAAGGGATTCCATCCCCATAACTCCTCAGACTCCATCCCATTTTTCAAGTTGAGTTTCAGTGCAGTCTGTGAACACAACACATATGTCACAGGAGAAAGGTCTCACACACTTTTCTACAGTGACACCATGGCTCTGAATGTATAAAAGACCGTCTCCACTGCTCATACTGTTAGCTACACTGAGTGGAACATTTTGACTATAGACATGTAGAACACGTGTGCATAAAGACACAATGAGAGGTAATATGCAGAAGAAAACTAGGTGTTGCAGTAGAATAGTATCATTTGTGGATTTTTAAAGTGTATCTTGTGTTTTCTCTTATTTATTAACTTTATTTTTTTCTTTTTGATGGTGATTTTTAAGACCCGTTTACTTACTTATTTGGTTGTCCTTTTTAAAAAAAATCTTTATAGGTATATATACAGCTCACAATCATGCACAACACTGGGGAATTTGTACCAGTATATGACACAAGTTAATTCTCATTTTTATCCACATCCCTACCCACCCACAACCCCCCACCCCTTGTATACATGGTATTTTGTTTTCTTTCTGAATCATATTTATTCTTTCCCCTCATTACATTCCCACACCAAATTCCCTTTGTATATTTCCTATTTTACAAAAATTATCATACATTCCAGAACTCATTTACATCTACAGGTTCTCATAGCAAAGAAAAGATATGGTATTTGCATATCTGTGCTCTATTTATTTCACTTATTAGTGTGTCCTCTTCAATAGAAATATTTTATCTTCATCTGCTGCTAGGAGACAAAAACATGTTTCCATTCCTAAGAAATCTGTCTTCAGCTTCACCAGAGATTCACAGAGGACTTGAGATTCCTGCAAAGCTGTAGCCAGAAAAGATGTTATCATCACAGCTACATTTCTCCTGGAGCAGTAACCTAGGAAAGAAAGCCCATAAGACAATCAAATGTCAGAGGAGGGAATCACACTAAAGTGATGGAGAAGAGACAGAAAAGACAAAAGTAGCTGAAATAAAAACAGGCTTTGTATTAAAACATCAAATTGGGCAGAACATAAATTGCTCTGGCAATTATTTAAATACAAGTTCATCACTTTCTAGTAGGATTGACATAAACAACTAAGCCCTCAGACCTTAAGTCAAGTCAGGTCTTTGGGGCACCACTTCCATTAATTCACAAGTGTACCTACCTACCGAAGTTTACAGGCTAAGAAAGGTGGACAGTAAGTATCACAGTCAAGGAGAGACCTGTGAAAATTCATCTGCTCAGGAAATCTTCTCTAATGCATGAAAAATGCTGCTTCATATTAAGAAAAAAAATGGCTTCGAGAACAGAAAAATGTCTCTCCTTGGGCTTCTACTTCACCTTCCACTCTTCCAAAAGGGCCATGGCCAAAGTCATCAGTGCCATTCTAATTACTAAACTCAGTGGCCTATGGTCAGTTTCCACCTAGTTTTCTTTCTCTGCGGCATTAGAAAATGTGATTCAATCCCCCCGCAAACTGCAGTTCAGGGTTCTTGACACAAATAAAAAGTGGAAGAAGTGAAAGTACAAAAAGAGACACAGTTCTATTTAATTGGCAACTAAAATTAATAAGTAACAACAAAGGGAAGAAAAATACAATTGCAGCTTCAAGAAAAAAACGTGTAATTTTGATAAAAAAAGAAATAGGGAATTGCATACAAACCATGATATACAAAAAGAAGTGGGGAATTTCCATGTATTCTTTATCTAGCTTCAGAGATCATCTCTTGAATTACTCTGCAAAATTTCTGAGATATAGCACATCTTTATATATTTTAGATTATCACTCCAATTTGTCATTTCACTTCATATTCATGCAGTAAATTATTGCACTTTACCCAGTCAAGGTGAGACCTGTGAAGATTTATCCACTTAGGAAATCTCTAATGCATGACAAATGCTGTTTTATATTAAGAAAACTATGGACATAAAGTGGAAAAAATTGGACATAAATATGTTCAATTACTTTGTGTCACTTAAAAATGTGAAAAAGAACTTGCCTTCTTGATTCCTGAAAAGCCTTATATTTCTCTACCATATCTCTTACCATTCCTTCTTTGTACTTTTTCATAAATGCTAACATTCTCCAGACTTCTTTTACCTTGTCACACTCTGTGTGATATTCCCACATGTGATAGGCACGTTTCACTTTTGACAACCAACTATGGGCTGGCTGCACTCTCATCAGTCATTATGTTCCAGAGCTAAGCTCTTCTTGTCAGTATTTTGTTCCGTTGTTACCTTCCCCTTAACCAGAATCAGCACTTGCTAACCTCTAACTCCCCATGCTTGCGCTTCCTCTCATAATTTAGATGGTAAACCCCAGGCGTGGTGGCTCACGCCTGTAATCCCAGCACTCAGGAGGCAGAGGCAGGAGGATTGCAGAGTTCGAGGGTTGCCTGGGCTACATAGTGAGCTCAGGGCCAGCCTGAACTACAAAGCGAGACCCTGTCTCAAAAAAATAAAAATAGGGCCGGAGGGTTGGCTCAGTGGTTCCAGCGCCTGCCTCGCAAGCGCAAGGTCCTGAGTTGGATCCCCCGTAACCACATATAATGCTGGGCGTGGAGACACGCCCACCAACAATCAACACCGCATACCACAATGCCGGGCGTGGTGGCTCACGCCTGTCATCCCAGCACTTGGGAGGCAGAGACAGGAGGATTGCTGAGTTCGCGGCGGCTTGCCTGGGCACCATAGTGAGCTCAGGGCCAGCCTGAACTACAAAGCGAGACCCTGTCTTAAAAAGCGAAAAAAATTTTAAAAATAATAATAATGATTAGATGGTAATATCATTCTTGAATACTATGTTCCAAACTGGAACGCAGATTTCTTCTTTGATCTGTATCTTACTTCCCTTTCACACCCTTTCTTTTTTTTCTCATTTGCTACATTTTGAATCTTTAGTGTTACTGCTTATTAAAATTTAAAACAGGGGCTGGAGGTTTAGCTCAGTGGTTCCAGCGCCTGCCTTGCAAGCGCAAGGTCCTGAGTTCAATCCCCGGTAACCACATACAGTGTTGGGCGTGGTGGCTCATGCCCACCAACAATCAATACCACACACCACAGTGCCAAGCGTGGTGGCTCAAGCCTGTAATCCCAGCACTCAGAAGGCAGAGGCAGGAGGATTGCTGAGTTTGAGGCTTGCCTGGGCTACATAGTGAGCTCAGGGCCAGCCTGAACTACAAAGGGAGACCCTGTCTCAAAAAAAAAAAAAAAATTAAAACAGACATAAATTTTTCAACCCAGGAATCTTCCTACTCCTAAGGATCTATGGTGCAGAAATGAAACCATCAACATGCAAGAACGTGCATGACATAGGTTGCCTCTCCACCCTCTCGTTTCTTACTCTGCAAAATAGGAAACAATTGATTTTGTAGCAGTTGGCAACCCTAATAGCAAACTGGCCTTGACAGAAGAGTAGTAAAACCTCCTTCCCCTCAGCCATTAGAAGTATTGACTATGGGCTTCCCACTTTCTGAGACATTTAGGAATCATCCTTAATGCAAGAGGGAGATATCACCCAGGACCAGCCTGCGTCCAAAAGCTGATGCTCAGTGGAAAAGCTGACTTCTCTTGCTTCCATTCAGAATGATCCTGAAAGACTGTAACAGATCCTGTGCTCCTGACAGGATTGGCTAATATTTCTTCTATCACAGTGATGATATCTCAATTCATTTCATACTCAAATCTGCTCAGCACTCACAGACATGGTTCCCAGGAACACTGTGTAATATTCTGTCCTCATATCAACCTCTCTCTCACCATCTCTTTCCCAAACCAACACAATAATTATTGTTTCTGTTATTAGCTATATGCAAAGAACTCTTTCAAGTGCTTTATTTCTCAAAATTCACTTAATCTTTACAAAATCATTATATGGTAACAACCATTATTATCTCCAAGAGCACCTGAATGCTGATACAGCCAGGATTTTAACCCAGGACATTGAGACTATGTTACTAAACATGAACACTCCTTTGTGAGATTAAATATATTGTCAGTCATTGCCCCTGTCCCCATACTAGGAATCCAACTCAGGACCTTGCACTTACCAGACAGGCCTGGCACCACTGAGCTACATCCCCACCTAGTAACTGCTTTTTAAAAATGAAAAAGATTTTTAAAATATAGTATCAAAGAAGATATGAAGAGATCTGGAAGAGATAACATGGTATATGTGAAGCAATTTACAAGACCATTGTAAATTGCTAAAGAAAGTGGCCCGCACATACTAAATAAATTAGGCAGAGAGACTTTTGTAGACAATTTTCCTCTTAGTGGAGTAAAATTAGCTTTCTGGGGCTATTAGTACAGGCTTTCAAACTCTGAACCACTGTGTACCATGGCTGCCTCTTCTGTCAAGTCACAAAGGCAATTCTGGCAATAGTCTGTGCCTTGTAAATGAGGTTGGACTGCAGTTTCTCTGTGTACTGGGCCGGTTGTTTGGGTTTTCCTGGTCTATGTCCTGGTCTGTTTCCTGGATGTCTACCTAAAAAAGCTCCTTTGAAAAATCCTAATGAGGACCTGAGGTTTTGTTTTGTTTTCTTGGTTTTTTGATTTGGGGGTTTATTTTGTTTTGCTTTTAAGCATCCTAAATTCTGAATGGTCATTCACCTTTATAATGCCAAGTAGCTGACTGCTCAACTCCGTGATCCGAAGGCCTCCTCCTCACTGACCCTGACCAAATGTTAGCTAATCGTGGAACCTGTAATTCTAATTCTAAAGGAGGCCTTCATAAGGCATGCATGACTACCTTTTCAAAACTTGTATTTAACCCTCTCCCTGTGAAGTCAGGTCTCCTCAGATGTCTGCTAGCTCTCCAAGGACCTTGGGGCACTTTAATTCTTCCACTGCACTAGACCCCAGGGTCAAGGGTCAAACCAGCAGATGATTCTGTGGCAGTTTGTAGCTTCAGTATAGAAGCGGTGAAACAGGAAGTGATCTCTTCCAGAGCCTACTTCAGCTTCTGCCAACAGCCAATCCCTTAGCCATAAGTAAAGGAACAGAGTTAGCTCATCTTCCTGTGAGTGACCAAAACGGAAGGGAGACATATGAAATGTGGTTCATGATCTCATCAGAAATCTCCACTCTCATATGTCAAAGAAAAATTTTCAGACCACCAACCTACTCTTCTCCTTGTGGGCTGTAGTCTCATTGATGGTAGGCATCTTCATGGAAGAGTGGGTTGAACTAATTCTGAAAGCAGAAAAGGACAAGATTAGCCACAGTCCATGGACAACATGCTGCAGTGCCATTTGGCCAGAAGGTAAGAACTATGAGAAGTGATGGGTGGAGAGGAAGATTGTATTTCTCTTGTCTTTGTCTCACCATTTTATCCATTATGCTCTGGAGCACCTTTCCCAGGCTGCAGGATGCCCACTGCATTATTAGTACAGTCAAAGCAGAATCTAAAGCTTCACGATATAGATCCCAGGAAGAAAAGCTTAGATTCTCAAGGACTTAGCTGTTGAGTGTTTGAGAAATCCTGCCAGCATCATCAGTGTGATCAACACAACTAGAATATGAGGGGTATGAAAATAAGCAACTGGTAAGAAGGAAAACAAGTCATTTTACGTTAGAAGAGGAAAGAATAAACAAATAGTGAAGTAACAAGAAGTGAGGTCTGATAAAAGAGCAGAAGGAAGCTTATAGAGACACTAAGAAAACGGATTATTATTCTCCTCTCATACATCTTAAGAAGCTCTGCCTCTTTGTTCATTTCCCTGTCCTCTCTCATTATTGCATGAAATTGTTCATCTGGTCCCATGAGACCCTGAGTATGAAATTAGAGGGAATATCAATCTTCCCAACACAGCCTTTGCTTTCCAACAGATACCCTGAAAATGGTCAGGATCATGATGATGTTGGTCCTCTGCCTTTCCTTCTTCCTAAACTTAATCCTGGGATTGCAATATACCAGTGTGCTTCCTCAGAACAAATATACTCACCTTATCACTGCCTCCATCTGCTTTATCACAGGTAACTTCCTGGCTGCCCTAATACAGGTGTACACAGGTGTGAGATTAGAGGGTTTGGGGAACCTAAGCTGCAGTCTCTGCCTACCTGGACTGTCCACTTTACTGATTCATATATATGAGGCTACTGGGTCAGATCTAGCACTAAGGGGAGGCTCAGTCTTTGCACAAGGTGCACTTAAACAGGGTGGAGGCTGAAAGTGTAGTGCATTTTGCGTGAACATTTAAGTAAAGGAGACAGTGTTTCTGAGAAAGAACTTTTTTTCTCCCTTTTTTGGACACCAGGTTTCCTTCTGCTTGGTACGTTAGTGGTTTACTTTCAGAAGCTGAAACAAGGTCAGGGCATTTACTTCTTTACTTTCAAGATCACATGGGTGACTTTCACTGGCTACTTAACTGCTGTCTTCTTTATTGCCCGTGGTGAGTGTCTGCAGGGCCCTCGAAGAGTGATGAGAACCAGAGGAAAAAGGGGAAAGATGGAGAGGGAAGTGGAGGGGAAGGTGCCAAGCCTTGCATTTGAAGAGGTTGGACACTGCCTGGACTCGTTCTCTGAGGACAGCTCTCACAAGGCCAACCAGAAAACCAGGCCTGGGTGAAGTGTTCTCCTGCCTCAGCAATGGAAAGCAACTCCTATTCTCTGCTTCTTCTGTCATTAATAACCTCCCACTTCTGGCAGAGATAATTATCAAAATTGCCACCAAGAGGAGTGGCTGAGCCAAAGTGTCCATTTGTGTGAGAGGGGTAGTGACCCCGGAAGTCCATCGTAGTGCCCAGGCAGTTTGGGAGCAGAGAGAACCAGTATTTCATACCAAAAGGCCATTTTCCCATTGGGAATCATACTTCCTAACCCAGACAAAAACCGTCCTCTGTCAAAAGAATCCTCAGTTTCCTTGAACATACATTGCCAGTATTTGCCATGAAAGCATTTCCTCCCAGGATAGCTGTGACTGGGTTACAAAAATGCACTAGGCTTTGGGTTGAGGTTCCCCCAATTTGGAGAGAAGTGTTTCTGTGATTCTCCACTGTTTTTTCATCCTGCTTCTTTGCCCCTCCTTTCCCTAGGTTTTCTCTGTCTCCTAGAGAACAAGGAGACCTTGAGTCCTACCTGCCATCAAACCCACCCGTCTACTAAAAAGTGTGGAGATAAGCAGCTCTCCTCGCACTCCATCCAAGTTGCTTCACTTCCAAAGCACACTGCAATGCCGCGGAGCATCATACATTTACACTCCCAGGACTTAAGGGAAAATCCTGTGAACAAAAAACATCTCCAAAAACGTCATGTGACCTGGGCTCTGTGACCGCACATTCTGTTGTCCATACTCGCCCATCTTTATGGACGTAGCTTTGCAGCAATGTGCCTTGCTGTGCATCTCGGGCCATTGCAAAAGTGACTGTGAGTGGGTTGGGGTCTGTAAAGAGATGATGAACACGGCTTTTTAAAGTCCTGGCATGCTAAACAAATACCTTCTTCTACAGTATTTGTTATTAATATGATAAATATATAAAGAATACTTGCTGCACTGCTAACTTTATATAGAAAAAAAGATTTATAATGATATAGTACTTTTAATTCATTTTGTAATGCATAAGTTATTTAGCACGTTTGTGATGTCTAATAATTACATTTGTCCTGGAGAATATATATAATATATATATAAATTGTACATCTTGATCATTTTGTTACTCTCCCTTCCCCTACTAATTGCTCTTCCCTCTCCCACCTTTCCCAGGTTCCTGCTATCTCCATGGTCTACTCCCTATCTCCTACTATTTTTCTTTCATTTTGCTATTTAAATTATTTATATTTACATTAGAGAAACCATATGCTATTTATCTTTCAGAGCCTGATTTCTCTTAATATCATAGTCTCGAGTTGCAAGCATTTCCCTACAAATGATTCAAATTTATCCTTTTTTATGGTCGAATAGTACTCTGTTATGTACAAATACCAAATTTTCTTCACCCATTCCATTATGGACAGGCATATGGAAAACCCATAATTTAGCTCTGGTGAATTACACCACTATAAATATGAGTATGGATGTATCACTGTAACATGATGACTTTAACTGGATCAGGAAAAGGCACAAGTGAGTGAACTAGAATTTCTAGCCTTTGTTTTTTGAGGAACCTCCACCGTGATTTCCATAATGGTTGTAATAGTTTATACTCCCAACAAAAATTAGGAGGGTTCTTATCTCCCCAAAATTTCACCAATATTTCGATATTTCATCTGTGTTTGTGTGGCTTTTTGTTGGTCTGTCTCTCTGTCTGTTTGTTTATTTGTTGAGATAGAGACTCACTATAAAATTCAGGCTGGTCCTGGACTCACTATGGATCCCAGGCTACTGTGACTAGTGTAAGGAAGAATCTCAGTGTTATTTTGATCTGCATTCTCTAAGGAGTAAAGATGCTGAACATTTTTTCATGTACTTATTAGTCATTTGTACTTTTTGGTGAAGTGTCTATTCATTGTGAGCACCCATTTGTGATGGAATATTTTATATTATTAAAACACTAACTTTTTTGAGTTCTTTATACATTCTAGGTACAATTCCCTATTAAAGTAGTAATTAAATTTTTTGTCAGTCTGTAGGTTGTCTTTTCACCCTGTTCTTTCTTTTCTTTGATCTTTAGAAGTGTTTTAATTTGATATAATACCATTTTTTGATTCTTGGTATTATATTTTGTGGAGTCCTTCTTTATGCCTATGTCTTCAAAGGTTTAAATTTTTGTACAGTAGATTCAGTGTTTCTGTTTTTATAACTATGTCTTTAACCTTTTTACCTGATTTTATCACAGGGTAAGAGGTGTGATCTAGATTTATTCTTCTGCATATGAATAACCAATTTTCCCAGCATCATTTGTTAAAAGGAGGCTACTTTTCTCCAATATTTGTTATTGATCACTTAGTTAAAAAAAAAAAAGAGGGTTAACGTGCCGGAGGTTGTTTCTATTCCACTGGTCAACACATCTGTTTTTTGTGTCAGAAATGTGCAGTTACTATTACCTTAGTTCTGTAATATGACTTAAAGACTAGGGTTGTAAGCCCTCCTATTTTCCTCTTCTTCCTTGGGATTACTATGACTATTCTGGGTTGTTTTCTTTCTTTCTTTCTTTTTCCTTATTCCATGTAAATTTTAGAATTGTTTTTTCTAGTTCTATGAAAAATGCTGTTAATGCTGGAAGCAGTGGCTCACACCAGTAATCCCAGCACTTGGAAGACACAGCAGGAGAATTGTGGTGAGTTTGAGGCTTGCCTGGACTATATAATGAGTTCAGGAGCAGCCTGAACTACAAAGTGAGACCCTGTCTCAAAAAAACTTTTAAACAATGCTGTTTTCATTTTATTGTAATTGCATTACATTTATAGTCCATTTTTGGTAATATGGCACTTTAATAATATTGGTCCTGCCTATCCAAGGACAAAGGATGTTTTTCTATATTTTTGTATCCCCTTCCACCTTTTTTTTAAAGAGCACTATAGTTTTGGTATAGAGATCTTTCTCTTACTTGTTGAGCTAATTCCTTAGTATTTAATTTCCTAAAGTTATTGTGAGCAGAACTGATTTACTTATTTTTCTCTCAGTTGGTTCATTGCTAGTATGTGAGAATGTTGTTGATTTTTTTATGTTGGTTTTATATCCTACCAATTTGCTGAATTTTATATTAGTTTTAGGAAACCATTGGCAGAGTATTTGGGAGCATTCTATGTAAAGGATTGTGTCATCTACAGATGAGGATACTTTGACTTCTTCCTTCCTTTTCATAACCCTTTTATTTCTCTCTCTTGTCTGATAGTTCTGACCAAAGTTTCAAATACTACATTAAAGAAGAGTTGTGATAGTGGACATCCTTGTGTTGTTCCTAATTCCAGAGTTCACGCTTTCAGTTTTTTCCCACTTATGTGATTTGCCAGTTGCTTTTTTTTTAATTCCAGATAAAGTTCTTCTACACCTATTTTTATCAGAATTTATATCATAAGTAGATGTTGAATCTGTCTAGGGCTTTTCTACACTACTGAGATAATCATATGATTTTAATCCTCATTTTTATCTATGTAGCATACTACATTATTTACTCATATTCATATGTTGAACCATCCTTACTTCCGTGAGATGAAACCAACTTAATCATGATGTATGTATGATCTCTTTAATGATTTGTTACATTCTGTTTACACATATCTTTTTCAGGATTTTTCCAGCTATGACCATTAAAGAAATTGACAGCTATTTTCTTTTCGTGTTAAATCCTCATCTGATGTCGGTGCCAAGGTAACACTAGCTTCAAGGAAAGAGTTTGGCAATATTCCTTCCTTTCCAATTTTATGGAGGAATTTGAGAGGTATTACTGTTACTTCTTTTCCAAAGCTCTCGTAAAATTTACGATTATCAGGCTTTACCTAGTTGACAGAATTTCTATTCCTTCCTCTATTTCATTGCTTGTTATTGGTCTGTTCAGGGATTTATTATATATTTATTATATATATATTATAAAATACATTATATATTTATTATATATATTCTTGGTTAGGTTTGGGAAAATCATGTATATCTAGGAATTTATCAATTTCTTTTAGATTCTTCAATTTATTGGAATATAAGTTTGAAGTAGTTTCTTATAATACTCTGAAATTCAGAGGTACTCACTGTGATTTACCTTTTTCATTTCTGAGTTAATATGAACCTTTCTTTTTTTTTTTTTTTTTTTTTTTGAGACAGGGTCTCACTTTGTAGTTCAGGCTGGCCCTGAGCTCACTATGGAGCCCAGGCAAGCCTTGAACTCAGCAATCCTCCTGCCTCTGCCTCCCGAGTGCTGGGATTACAGGCGTGCGCCACCATGCCCGGCTAGCCTTTCTTTATTTTTGCTAAGTTCGGCTAAGGGCTTATCAATTTTGTTCATCCTTTTAAAGAACAAATTCTGGAACTCACTGATCCTTTGTATTTATTTGTCTCAATTTCATTCACTTTTGCTTTCATTTTTATAATTTTTATCATTGTATGAGTTTTGGATTGCTTTATCCTGGAGTCTTGAGATGCATCATTAGGTTATTTATTTGGGATCACTCTGTTTTTCAATGTGGGCATGAACTTCCCTCTTAAGTTGTTTTCTTTGCATACCACAAATCTGGTATATTATGTTCCCATTGCCACTACAATAGGAACAATATCTTCTTCAATTTCTTCCATGACCCACTGATTATTACATAATGCTCATGTGCTTGCTTAGTTTCTGTAGTTTATTTTCTGTTGATTTTTAGTTTCATTCTGCTGTTGTCCAATAGTACATAGGGGATTATTTAGTCTTTTGCAGTTATTTGAGCATGCTTTATGCCTTAAAATATGGTTTATTCTGGAGAAAATTCTGTGTGTTGCCAAGAGAAATGTTTATTCTATGTAGTATGAAACATTCTGTAGGGCCAGGGATTTAGCTTAAATGGCACTGCACCTATCTTGAAAGCAAAAGGGCTCAACTTCATTCCTTAGTACTTCAAAAGAAAGAATCATTCAAAAAAAAAGAATCATTCTGCATACATCTGTTAACACATTTATGAGACAGTGTGTTTCAACTCTGACATTTTTTTTCACTTGTTTTTTTGTCTGGTTGACCTATTTATGACAGTGGGATTCCCCAGTGAAGTCCCCCACTATGATTGATTGGGTCCACCAGCATTAAGTTTATATATATTCACAATTATTGTACCTTCCTGTTGAATTGTTTTCTTTACCAATATAGAATGGTCTTTGTCTCTCTGATCAATTTTGGCTTGAAGTTCACCTTGAATATCCTGCTTTTGGGGCAGTCCTATTGCATTTTTCAATTCATATGCTTCTTTGAGGATGGGGTGTGTCTCTTGTATTAACATGTGGTTGAGTTTTATGTATTTATTCAGTCTGTCAGTCTGTATCTTTTGGTTGGGAGGTTAAGTCCATTTACATTGAAAGATATTACTGAAAGGTACTGACTAAATCCTATCATTTCATTATATTTTCATTGCTTGTTCTTTTATTTTTCCCTTTTATGTAACTACTCTCCCAATTAGATGTATTCTTTCTTTTAGGCTCTTTGATGATGCTCACTGCCCCCATCTGACTCCATTACTTTCTGAAATGCTGGCTTAGTAGTCCAGAACTTCTTTTGGTGCTCTTTGTCATGGAAAGTTTCTACTTGTCAATTTTGAAATACAATTTTGTAGGACCTAATAACCTACTTTAGAAGCTGTTTTGCTCCAGGGCTGAAATCTTTCACATCAAGTGTTCCTGGTCTTTAAGGTTTACATTGAGAATCTTCTGCTATTTGGGTAGGCTTACCGTTGTAAGTCACTTGTTTTTCTTGCTTTGAGTATTCTCTTGTTGTGCTGAACTTTTGGAATTTATACTGATGTGTCATGGACAAGTTTATTTTGGGCTACTTAGGGTTCTATATGCCTCTTTACTTGAATATTGAATTTTTCCCCTGGATTTGGAAATTGTCCTCATATTACTTCAATGAATACTTTTATAATTTTTCTGTCACCTATTTTACCTTTAATTCCCATAATTCTTAGGTTATTTTCTATAAATAATTCAGCAGTTGTTAAACCCAGTTTCCATGATGTCTTGCTTTTAGGATTGTCACTAAGTACAGGATCTACTACAACTTTATCTTCCAATTTTGTTACTTTCTTCTCAGGTGGTCATTTATACTCCCCCTACTTTCTGTTGAATTTTTTTTATTCTGGATCTTTGCTTAATTTCTTTTCATGCTCCCTAATTATTTGCTAAAATGCACATTCACATCTTGTATCATCTTAATTTATCAGCTTCTTGTTAGTATCTTCTTTAAGATTGATGAACATTTTATTAATTAAATTATTTATCTATTTACATCTTTGAGCTCACAAAACATCTTATATTTTTATTTCATTTTTGAACTCTTCAAACACTTAACCATTTGGATTTCACCTGTGACTTCCTCCACTGTAATTTCTATAAGATTAATATTGGGGGAGCTGGAAATTTTAGCATTTTGTTACTTTGTTTGTTTAATGTTTCTGTGGTATTGTGCTGAGGGTTAGAAAACTCCTGCTGATACTGTGGAAAATTCTTCAGTTCGTGCATGTTTTCCTGTCCTGTGACCTTAGCTTTGAATATGCTTTTATAGTCTTATTTGCAAGAGGGAATTACTGCCAGTTTTATTAACATCTGGAGAACCAACCACATATTACCCATGTAATATAAATGTTTTTTAACATTATAAACTTTTTCAACAACTCAAAAAGATAGTAATATATTACTAGTGATGAGTAAGCTAGCTCTTAGAGAATGAGGGCGAAAAAGCAAAAAAAGGAAAAGAAACTTCCCGAAGAAGGAAAGGAGAAAAAAGATAACAGCAAATAAAAGAAAAAAGTTATGACTTACTTTATTTTTATATCTGGACTAGAGGGCTAATAGAAAAGGAGTTTGAGAGGTTACCTGTGAGGGCAGAGAAAGGAAGAGGAAGAAAGATATCACTAGAGAGTGAGAGAAGCAGTCAGATCAGAAACCAAAATGATATTCTGATAGAACGCTTGTTTTTGAGCCCCTCTGTACACAAATTTTGATGAGGGTTAACACAACCTGTCCATTAAAATACAGTGTCTAAATTAAGACTCAGTGAATTCTTATTCTCTATTTCACATTCACAAATACCTCTTTCAGGAGGTCAGATATGTCTTGAGTTGGTTCCCCTTATAACTTGTTCGCATCTGTTTCAGTAAGTAAAGGGACTTGGTGTCTGGTGATGGCTGAGACTTCTCAATCTGTCTGCAGGACAGTGCTCTTCTTGGTATTTGTTTTGTTCCTGTGGATGTGGCTAGCTGGAGGCTTTTTGCTTCTGTTTTATGATTCAGTACTTACATTGTGTTGGAGTGGGGGAGGCCATAGTGTGGCTGGGCAAGTACCCAATCACCCACTGATTTCAGAAGCAGCCTTTTCAATCTCCACCCCCTTCTTTTCTCAGTAATCCCTGCAGCTGCTTAGGTCTCCTCTTTCTGTACTGTTCCCACTGACCATACCATGCCACCCCTCCGACCATGCCCCTCCTCTCCAGTTCCCCACCTGTACCTGACTCTCACTGCACCCAACAAAGAGTTTCTGTTTCCCTCAAACTCAGTGATGTACAGAGCTTTCAAAGTTCAGTGGCTTTGCACTGGGAGCTCAGGCACTGCGCTCTGTGACATCTGGAGGGTGGGCAACAGCCAGGGTGAACCAGAGAAAACAGAGTTCACCAGTGAACTCAGGGCAGAGGGGGAGAATGCCTATTTTGACACTGTTCCGGGGTCTTGTCTGATCCTCCAGATGACACTGCCTGCTCCTGTGACTTCTCAGTTGGGGTGACAGTCCCCAAGACAATATACCTGGTCTTTTTTTCCCAAGGGCCTGCTGATCCTCATCACTCACTGCCCTCTGAATGACTTTCAGTTTCTTCATTCCCTGATCTGTGACTGTCGTGCTAGCCAGCCTTCCTGTCACAGTGAGAAAAAAGTTAGAACAAGTAGGCGCCACATGGTGATTCCTAAGTAAAATCCAGTCTCAGCAGCCCAGCCACTCCTGTCATGCTTGGCTTCTTCCCTCAGAGGTTCAGATCTTTTCCTAAGGTAAAAGGTAGTATGTTCACCAGGTCAGGGGTGTATGTAGTACCAGAATCTAAGAGCAGCCTCATTTCTTTTTCTTAATACTTTTGATATTGGAACACATCTAGGGAGCTTCTCCTTCATGTTGCCTTTCCTTAGCTGGGTCTTTGTTCACCACCCAATTTTCTTTATCATGGATAAATTTATCAATTTTCTTTATCATTTTTACATCTTCTATGCTTTAAGAAATTCACTGTAAGTTTATTTCTATATCATTCATTTAAAGTACTGTTCGGCACTCTAGTATAAAGATCTAATTTCAAACATTCTCCAATTGATGACCATCTGCTCATTTCATTTCATTTTGTTACAAAAAGTGCTGCATAGTTGTGCATAGTTCTCTTTGAGCACAAACTACAGTCATTCTTGTATGTATCTATAGCTGGAATCATTCACTCCAAGAACATATTCATTTTGATATTACCTCAATAGCTGAAAATGGTTGCACCAATTTACACTTCTGCCAGCATGAAATGAGCTGTAGTTTTCCTCACTCTTATGAAGAGTTTTATGACCAGCCTTTCACTCTCTGATGATGTGAATTATTGCATGCCTTTCCATTCACTTATTGGGCACCTAGACTTCCTCTTCTGTGAACCACTGTCTGACCACTTTCCTGACAAAGTGTTTATCTGTTTCCCAGGGGATCTGCATTTCTTCTTTCCTACTGAACACCAAAACTAATTGAAGGTAAGGACAGAAAATATATTTTCCCAGTTTTTTGCGTTTAACTTTATGATATTTCTTGGTTTTATTGTTATTCATATTGAATGTAATGTAATTTGATCAACATTTTTTCTTTTAATTGGTGCTTTGCTGTTTCTTTTTTTTGTTTAATTTTTATGTCCCTCTTTGAATAGGATATGGATACACCAACTGACACTCTTCATTGTCAATGAGTTAGTGTTCAGGACACCAAATATAGTCCTTATATTTTAATGTTCTGTTAACACATCTCAATTATACATATTAATGATGTTCAATGTGTTATTTACATACATGCACATAGTAAACATTTGTTAAATTTACCTCCTTTTATCTACCCTCTCCTCTTGCTTTCGAACTTCCAGTAAAGTTCTTGTCTTTCTCTGTTTGGCTTATTTTATTTAAGTGATTTTCCTTTAAATTTTTAATGAATTCTTGAAGATAATTTTGCTTATGGTTAGAATTTATATTTCAATCTCAAATGGTTGTATCTGAAATCTCACTGTTCTGAAAAAGTGGATTTACCATCTTCTCTATTCTAAAACTCATTTCTCTGTCCTATTAGATGTAAACATTTTGTGGTACAATTATCTCCTAAGACAATTTTTACCTATCTGAAGACCAGAACCAAGACCCAAAACCGTTAAATTATTTTCAACCAACCTAATGCACCCCAGGAAAAGCTATGGAAATTTTTAGGACCATAAAAATATCCTGCACCCAACAAAGCAAATTTCACCATGTCTGCTATTCAATGAAAATATCACCAGACATCCAAACTGGTAAGCTGCAAAATACAAAGATTAACAAATGAAACAACACCACACACGAACAATTTTGTACATCAAAGAAAATGGTCAACTAGCAAAGAGACACCTGAGAAAATGGGGGAAAATATTTGCAAACTATCCATCTAACAAAAGGTGATATATGGAATATACTAGGAACACAAATTGTTTCTCAGTCTTTTGGTTAAGACCAAGTGAAGAATACATAAGGAATGCAAAAAACTCAATAGCAAATAAAAAAGAAATGTCAACTTTTTTAAAATTTGCTACAGGGGCTGGAGGGTTAGCTCAGTGGTTCTGGTGCCTGCTTCACAAGTGCATGGTCCTGAGTTCAATCCCTGGTAACCACATACAATGCTGGACATGGAGACTCACGCCCACCAACAATCAATACCGCATACCACAGTGCCGGGCATGGTGGCTCACACCTGTCATCCCAGCACTCGGGAGGCAGAGGCAGGAGGATTGCTGAGTTCGAAGCTTGCCTGGGCTCCATAGTGAGCTCAGTGCCAGCCTGAACTACAAAGCAAGACCCTGTCTCAAAAAAAAAAAAATTGCTACAAATGGCTATCAAGTGTTTGAAAAAAATGGTCAATGCTCTTAATCATCAGGAAAATGAAATTAAAGACACAATGAAGTATCACCTCGCCCCAGTGAAAAAGTGGTTATTATCAATAAGACAAAAAATTACAGCTGCTGGCAGGCTTGTGGAAAAAGGGGAATTTGTACAGTTTCCTGGGTGTCTTTGTTACTTTTCTCATTGCTGAGACAAAATACCCAACATTCATGAGTTAAAGGGGGAAAGGTTTATTTGACTCACAATTTGCAGAGATTTAAGTCCATAGTTGGCCAGCTCCAAGCATGGTCACATAGCAAAGGGGCATTGTAATGGAGAACCGGTCATGGTGGGGAGAAGACAGTGAAAGCAAGCAAGGAGCTTAGCTCCTTTTAATCTTCCCCTTTTATTTTGTATCCCGCTACCAGGATGAAGGTGGTGCCGAACTAATCAGTGGACTGATTTAGTAATCACACACCCTTGATCCTAGCATTGCACCATGAATCAATCACACACTCTAGATTCAGCCACTTAAGAAAAAGCTCCACCTATGAGGTTTTGCTCCACCATGAGGCTTTGGAGAGACATCTAGACACAAGCCATAACACTAGGAGTGTAAATTAGTACAGTCATTAATTTAAGGAGCATAAAGAGGTTCCATATTTTTAGTTTTCTCATAGACTTTGTATACACACTGTTTTCTTTTAAATGAATAAAACAAAATATCTGGGGGAGTCCCAAAGGAGATCCTAACAGGTTTACCTCTAAAATTTTATAATTGTGATTAAGTAGTTCAGAACCAACTTTCTTTTATAACAATATTATTAATTAACATCTTTTATCTGTATCCCCAAGAGCTATTCTCATCTAAATCTCTAAGGCAAACAACCCATGAAAATATAGAGTTGATCCAATTTGGGATGAGAAAAGAGATCCAAGGAGAGAAGGTTCGCTTTACGGAGAAAAGGGTAGAGGTAAACTTTTTTAAAAAGTAGTCAAGCCACCCTTAATTCTATGAGACATTTTGAGTGCTCAAGAACATTTAGTGAAAAGTGATATGGAAAGATATCCTAATAACTGTGAAGCACACTATGACACCAAAATTTCACTGAGTTTCCTTCCCTCTGGTAACCACTGTTTGGTGAGTACACTGAAGAGCTACACGTCAGCCATATCTGGATGAGCTACTCATACGACTTGCTATGTCTAAAATTTTCAGTTGCTAAAATAATGTAAATGAGGGAGAATTAACTAATGAGATAAAAATATAACATTCCTACATGGGGAAAAATATCTAAGAACTGAGAAATGATCATTTGAGTGAATTGGTGACCTCACCTGATTCAGTCATTTCATCAGTGAGAAACATTTCTGAGCTAGAAACAGAAATACAACAGGCAAAAGCAAGTACAACACTTGCAATTAATTCATATGCACATAATAAAGCTTGAGTCTCTCACTATGTCTGGATGATGAAGCATGGGGATAACTTTACTTCATCTTACAATGAAATGTAATTGCAGTTTTTCACACTTATTTTTATTTACTAATATCATTTTTGTTAAATTTACTTCTTTTATGCATGCAGTCTCTAGTCAGTTTTATTCATGGGATCAGATGCCAGTCTGGAGAGATTTGGATTATATGTACATTTAAAATAGTCTTTGGTTATGAGTTAAACTTGGTGTGATTGGAGATATTTATCTAAATAAGAAAAAAATTATTTTTACTCATTCATCTCTTTTAAGTAATCAATCTTTTCTGAACAGAACTATACTTTTTTGGAAAGAATCTACTAAGTATTGTCACACATATTTAATTTTACACCTTACAGAAATTCATTTGAATTTTAGAATTAGTTTTTTTCTAAAAGGAAAACTCTATGACCCAAAAGTGAGCATTTTAATTCAGTATAACAGAACTAGGAGGGGTAAAATTGAGACTGGCATAAATACAGGTACATTTTGCACATTGACTTCCCCTCAAACAAAGCATTCAAAACAAAATAAAACAACAGAGCATAGGGTGATTGTATGAAGAAGGGGTAAATGACAAATAATTAAAGTATAATATATACTGTACAAATCTGTCAAAGCCTGTAACTCTTGGGTCAGGGACTTTGCTCAGTGGCATTGTGCCTGCCTTGCAAGCAGAAGGTCTTGAGTTTGATCCCTGGTACTAGAAAAAAAAGCCCATTATTCTATATAGCCAATATGTATTAATAAATAAAATGTGAGGGGACTGAATTGGAAACTAGTTTTTTTAAAACTATTTCATTAGTTTCATACTTAAATCTTAAAATGTAAAATATTTGCATGTTGAACAATAAATGACAACAATAATTTAAAAAACAGGAGAAAAAAAAACCCCAAGTGGCTCATGAAGAAAGTTCACATGTGATTTCACTCATCACCATATCCAATTCCTCCCTTTGGGCTCTCTTCCTGAAGACATTGAAGTGTGAAGTTGACAGTCACAGCCGCGACAAACTGAGTACAGCTTATTCAAAAGAACAAAGAAAAGCTCTTGATATCTGGGAGCTGCAAGAGAGGATGGCATACCCAAGTTCAGGGGTTTGTATCCAAGCCTTACTGAGCTATCTTGGTGGCATGAATATGAAACAATGAAACACTATGTTTGCACCTTTTAAGCGGGCCTCTGACTTGAGAGGCACAGGCTTCTCCTGCTCCCCCACTCTCTAGATTCTCTGGAGTCCATGGAGTCCTTTCCACTGTGTCCTAATTTTCCCAGGACTTGTTTCTGTTCACTAGGGTCCTTATACTCGCTGCCTATGTCTGTCTATCTCATACCCTCACTATTGTATTAGTATGTGATGTGTAACCATACTTAGCAACTTCAACGCAATAATTTAGAAAATCATATGGGAGTTTGTTTACAGAAAAATGAAGAAGTTAAAATCTTTCAAGTGGGTTATGCCTTGAAAAGAAATTGATAACAGGATTCCTGAGTCACAGAATTGATCTTATGATCCAGCTTCCTTTTTCAGGTGAAAGATTTAAATCCAGAATACAAAGGGTGTTTGTTGTTGTTGTTGTTTGTTTTGGGTTGTTTGTTTGGGACAGTGTCTTGCTTTGTAGTTCAGGCTAGCCTTGAGCTCACTATGTAGCCCAGGCAAACCTCAAACTCAGCAATCCTCCTGCCTCTGCCTCCCGAGTACTGGGATTACAGAAGTGAGCCACCACGCCCAGCATTGTGCTATGTAGTACTGATTGCTGGTGGGCATGAGTCACCATGCCTGGTACTGTTGTATGTGATTATCAGGGATTGAACCAGGGATCTTGTGCTTGCTAGGCAGGCACTGAAACTGTTGAGCTAAATCTCCAGCCAACAAAGGGCATTTTTTAAAAAGAAGAAAGCACTTCTGTTTCATTGAGATGTCAGCCTCTTCACAGGCCAGCTATTTTACAAGCTATTTTCTCAGACAAAGAACCCATGACAAAGGGTCCAAAGTAATTTCACATAATCAACTACCTAATAAGGTAAAGTTGAAGACCAGGTCTTTCTTGGATTTTTATATTGAGAAAGGGAGAGTAGACAACCTATTATGGAAGGTTGTCAAGAATTAACAAAACAGCTGCACAAAGATTTATGTAGCAGATTATCTGATCTTTATGTGTACAAACAAGAAATATAAACCATTTAAAACTGCAACACTATGCAACTGGCTAAATATATCTACCATATACTCTATAAAAGTGATTTGTATAGATTTCCAGTAATTAACATTGAAAGATGACATATTGTAAAAAAAAAAAAAAGAAAAATTAAAGGGAGTAAGTTTGTTACAAATTGTGCACTAGTATAATTGATTTTAAATACATCAAAATGTAACGACCTTCAAAACAGCATGGAGGGCCAGAGATTTAGCTCAGTGGTTCCGCTGCCTGCCTAGCAAGTACAAGGTCCCTGCCTAGCAAGTGCAAGGTTTGATCCTGGTAACCACACTCAATGATACGATATTGGGCGTGGTGACTCACGCCCACCAGCAATCAGTACCACACTCCACAATGCTGGGCATGATGGCTCATGCCTGTAATCCCAGCACTCGGGAGGCAGAGGCTAGAGGATTGCTGAGTTTGAGGCTTGTCTGGGCTACACAGTGAGCTCAGGAACAGCCTGAACTACAAAGCAAGACCCTGTCTCAAAAAAAAAAAAAAAAGCATGGAACTATATAACCCAAAATACTGTCACTATATCTAAGAAGTTTGAGTATAAGTTATAATTTTCTTTCTTGCATTTGTATATTTTCACTCCTCTGTACTGAAAATATCCTTCTCATAATAGGGGAAATGTAAAAAATAAAACAAGACATGAAACTGTTTTGTCCAGGAGAAGAGTTAGGGTAGGCAAGAGAAGGAAAATGAAATGATGTCGATCAATAGAAAAGGGGGGAAAAGTTTTCCTTTTAGAAATAAAACTAATTATAACTACCATATTTATTGAAGTTAGATGCCAAGGGAAGTAAGTGCACACAAAGAAAATTGTAGAAATCACAGGTAAAACCTTAGCATTGTTAACCTGAAATGAGCAAATTTGCAAAAGAATCACATCTCAAATACTAGGATGAAGAAAAAGATGCTCAGTTCATGATAGCTCTATCTTGGAAAGAACCCAGATGTCCATCAACTGGAGAGTGGATAAAGAAAATGTGTTTTTTTTATAAAATGGAGTATTATTCTGCCATAAAGAATGACAAGATCGGGCCGGAGGGTTAGCTCAGTGGTTCCAGCGCCTGCCTCGCAAGCGCAAGGTCCTGAGTTTGATCCCCGGTAACCACATATAATACTGGGTGTGGAGACACGCCCACCAACAATCAACACTGCATACCACAATGCCGGACGTGGTGGCTCATGACTGTAATCCCAGCACTAGGGAGGCAGGGACAGGAGGATTGCTGATTGCTGAGATCGAGGCGGCTTGCCTGGGCACCATAGTGAGCTCAGGGCCAGCCTGAACTACAAAGCGAGACCCTGTCTCAAAAGCAAAAAAAAAAAAAAAGAATGAAAAGATCGATCCATTTAGTCGCAAATGGAGACACCTGGAGGACATACTAATAAGTGAAATCAATAGATCACAGACAAATTCCAGATCTCTTTGGCATGAACACCTGTAGATGCAAATGAGCTCTAGAAAGTATGACAGCTTTATAGAGTGGGAAATTTCCATAGGGAATGTGATGAGGGGATGGAATAAATATGAAACGGAAAGAAAATAAAAGAGCGTGTATGAAGGGGGTGAAGAGGTGTGGGTGGGTAGGGATATGGGTAAAAATGAGAATTAGCTTGTGTCATATACTGGTACAAATTCCCCAATGTTATATGTGATTTTGAGATGTATATAAATTGTACCAATGAAGAATTCAACTAAAAAAAATAAAGAAAAATATGAACTTGAAACAGTCTTAAGATGTCAATTGAACAAGTACACTGAATAAACTTAATTACTTCTGCTTTATATTCTGTGCAACATTTGTACTTCTCTGGTTTTTTTGCATTGCTTAATGTCCTCTCAATGATCAGCCAGGCATATGAAGTATTTATCACATGCTTCATAGGAGGTTGGTTTTCATGTCGGGGAATATACACTGCCGGAGCCAGCTGGACAAAGCGAGCAGGGTCGCGAAGTCGAGGGGTGTGGATTAAGAAAAGCAAGAAGACAGAATAATGGGATCAGGAAGACAAATCAGTCAATACCAAAAGGCCCCGAGTTTATTCACAACGCTATACTTATACAGATTTCAAGGACATTAGTGATGTCAGAAGCACCTAACAATTGTCTACAGTCACAGTTTGAGATTGGAAACGGAGAACTGCAAGCAAAAAACAGAAGTAGTGATTTACCCCTCACACCTGGCCTGTAACTAGTTCTTTTTTTCTAAAAATGTAACTTTCCTATCCTCTACTTTTTGAAGGCCACTTTCCTTTGCCATTCTCAGTCTATTAAATCATTAGGACAAGCAGTCAAGAGACAAGAATAACGTTACCCTCAGCGCATCACAAAGGAGTTTGTTGATCAACCTAATCACTAAGGAAAGAACAGCAAATTCTTCATTGAGGAGCAAATAGAGAGCGACCTTGGGCCAGATATTTACTTCTGACCTTCACTGCTAAGGCATCTGGAGGCAGCAACAGTGGTCTGAGGTTGCAGTTTTTCTCAGGAGCTGGACAGCCCTGTTTAAAGTGAAGACCTCCTAACTGCTGGTTAGGGCAGCACCCAGTGCAGTTCTCCAGGCCTCAGTGAAGACCTCCAGGTCTCTTCCCACAATATACAACATATTTACCATTCTCCTCTGAGGCCTCACCTATAGTGATTGATAGGGATCATAACCACTGTTCAATTCAAACTTCTCTGAACTGCTGGAGCACGACTAAAAGTTAGGAGGCTGGGTATACTAGCACAGCCTACAATCCCAGCACCTGGGAGACTACCGCAAAGACAATAAGAAAGTTCAAGTACAGTCTGGGCAACATAGCTATTTAGTGAGGTCCTATCTCAAAATCTTTAACTTTTTGTTGTTGTTGTTGTTTTGTTTTGTTTTGTTTCAAGACAGGTTCTTGCTTTGTATTTAGGCTGGCCCTAAACTTACTATGTAGCCCAGGTAAGCCCCAAACTCAGCAATCCTCCTTCCTCTGCCTCCTGAGTTCTGGGACTACAAGCATGAGCCACCATGAGCTGGTATTGCAGTGTGTGGTACTGATTGCTGGTGGATGAGTCACCACACATAGTATTGTTGTATGTGATTACCTGGATCAAACTCAGGCCCTTGTGCTTGCTAGGCAGGCACCAGAACCACTGAGCTAAATCTCCAGCCCAAAACCTTTAATTTTTTACAACAGGTCACAAATGTAACTGCCAAAGTGAAAAAATGTTATAGAAAGAATTAGAAAATACTTAAAAGGATCTCTTTTTTCATAACTATAAGCTCTAGAGTAATGAAGAGGAATTCTGGCTTAGTTACAAATCGGTACTTTAGCACAATGAAACTACCAAAAATGAAACTGGTAGCTGGTATAATGAAACTACCAAAATAGAAAAAAATAGAAATTCCATTTAATTAGAAGAAGTAGAAAGCTTAAGACAATTTTAATCAGTCTTATCTCTTCATTTATTGGCAGAGGAAAAATACACTTCATATTTTGATTCCTAAGGGTACATAATGACTTTCAAATAGAAGACCACATGCCATGACTCATCTGTTAAGAGCCTTCAGTATTACAGTATCAAAGGGTATCTATAAAATGACCTCCCTTAGTTGACTTCCTTCTCCTGTTTCTTCGGGGGACATTGCCAGAATGCCACAGTGGCCACTGGAAACTGGTGCACAGTGACAGAATTCACCCTGACTGCCTTCCCTGCCATCCTGGAGATTCGAGTGTTCCTCTCTGTGGTTCTCTTACTAACTTACACATTAACTGCAGCAGGAAACATTCTGATCATCTCCCTGATATGGACTGAGCCTCACAAACCCCAATGTACTTTTTCCTCAGTAATTTGTCACTTCTGGCTATTTTGTACACCACTGTCATTACCCCAAAGTGGCTAGCTTGTTTACTGGTAGACCAGAAGACCATATTATCCTTTGCTGGCTGTATCACCCAAACATATTTCTACTTCTTCCTGGGAACTGTGGAGTTCATTCTCTTGGCTGTCATGTCCTTTGACCACTACGTGGCCATCTGCAACCCCTTGCACTACCCCATCATCATGAACAGTAGGGCCTGCCTATTATTGCTTGGGGGCTGCTGGTTGGGAGCTTTCCTGTCTGTCATGGTACCGACCATTGTGGTAACAAGGCTACCTTACTGTAGGAAAAAGATCCATCACTTCTTCTGTGACATTGACCCTCTTCTGCAGGTGGCTTGTGTAGATACCCACCGTATTGAGCAGATAAACTTTATCCTGCCTGCCCTTGTCATTCTGATCTCCCTGGCATTCACTGCTGGGTCCTACACCTATATCATTTCTACCATCCTACACATCCCTTCAGTCAAAGGCCATCAGAAAGCTTTTTCTACCTGTGCTTCTCATATCACTTTGATCTCCTTTGCTTATGGGAGCAACATCTTTCAATATGTGAGACCCAATCAGAACAACTCACTGGATTTTGACAAGGTAGCCACTGTCTTCATCACTGTACTGACCCCTCTTCTGAACCCTTTCATTTATACCTTGAGAAATGAGAAAATAAAGAAAATATTAACAGAGACAGTGAATAGAATTATATCCTTGATACCAAGGAAAAGCTGCCATAGTATTTAGTACAATACATTATAATTCTTACTTCCAACACATCCATTCTGCATGAAAACAGCCATGTGCTAGTATGCCAGAAAAACAGTCTATGCCAGTAGTGTGATTGATAACCATTCAACTGAAAGAAATTCTTGCGCATGTTTGGGTAAAAGAGAATCAATTTGATGACAGAGCAGTAAGCAGCAACACATCAGCCCCTCCAAGGTGGAGAATCCAGATGGCAAATGAATGGGGAAGAGAGGACGAAGAGAGATCCCCAGGACCCAGGATGAATCTGAGGGAGAAACTGGAACCTGCAGAGAAAGTGGGGAGGTAGACTACAGGGCAGAAAGAGGGGGCAAACTGCACTCCACCAACCCCACTCCCAGCTCACAGAGTGAGAAAGAAACATTGAATTTACAGAAGCACAGTGAGGACAGGTGAGTCCAGAGGCCTCCAAGGAGAAATGTGCCATTGCATTGGAGCAGTGGATGCCATGCACTGCAAGGGCCAGTGAGTGACTCTAGTCTAAGTGACAGCTGTGTTCTCTGGAAAGACTGCTTGGTCACCATTTTAGGGTGGGGCCAACTGAACCCCAGACTCAGAGCAGCTATGGGCTGGCTTCATCTCAGGCCTTCCAGTACTGAAATCCCACAGCAACTAGGTGAGAGACAGCCTTGGAAGATGCCAAGAGTCAGGGAGCAGTGAGACACCTAGAGTATTACTGGCTGCAGATTCAGGCCCCAGCCCCATAGCCAGAGGCCAGCATCATTCTGAACTTCAGTGGAGTTGAAAGCACCAGAATCTGCCCCTCACCCCAACCTTACTGCAGGCTTCATGAGATTATCCGGTACCCTTCCCTTAACCTACTGCATACTTACTGGGTAACCCAGCATAGACCTGGGCTCTGATTTGGACACTACCACAGAGCTGTAGATACTGGGACATGACCATGCGCTTGAAGTCACAAAGCAATTCATTTTTCTTTTTTTCCCTTTGGGTTTTTGGGGTTTATTGTGGGGGGATATTTTCCTTTGGTTTTTGGTTTTTCTCATTTGTCTGTGTTTGTTTTATTATGAGTACATTGTTCACAGTTTTTTGTTTTGCTCCTTATTATTTTTATTTTTTCCTTCTTTTTATCTCTCTTGTCTTCATCAGTTTCTCAAAACTTGGGTAATCTTTGCTCTTCATCCTTGGTTCTAATTTCTTTCTCTTCTACTTTTTCCTCTGATCCCTTATAAATTCTCTCCTCTGAGGTTGAAATCACTCTATCAAGGGAATATTTACTGAATATAATTTTCAGATTGGTTTAAAATTTTTATATAACTATAAATTTTGTGCTTACAGTTAAAAGTGGCAAATTAATAATAACTACAGTTTGTCATTTTCTGAACTGTACTTGATGTTATTGTTATCAGTGATCAAGATTTTAGCCAAGATGACCTACTTCAGTTGCCCTTCCTTCTATGCCAATACCAAGACTATCCAAGGGTCATAAACAATACTATAGCTCAGTCCCAAAGAACTGGGTGCTAGGTCAAATGAATACTAACATTTATTCCCTAATGAATCAAAGAGACAGGATCTTGGGACAGAATCACAAGCCAAAATCCAGCTATGCATAAAGACATCTCTGAAAAGTAAGTTTCCTAAAAAGGACTCAGAACTAGTAACAAAGCTATCTATCATAAACAGTTTACAAACATCAATGTAGATAACAAATTTTAAAAATACTAATTAGTATGACTGATCAATGAAGAAACAGGAGAAAATGCAAATGACATTTAAAAAAAAAAAACTGTTCACAGACATAATGGCAGAAAACTTCCCAAGCAGGAGAAAAGAATTTGACATACAGATGAGGGGTATACAGGACTCCAACTAACATGATCAAAAAAATATATATGTAGACATATAATAGTTAAGAAATCAAAAATCCAACAGAAGAACAAAATATTGAAAGCATTTAGAAAAAAGAAACAAATCACATACAAAAGAAGGCCCAAAAGAATTACAGCAGACTTTTCAACACAAACCCTCAAGTTAAGGAGAACCTGCAGTAAAATATTTCAAGCCCCCCCCAAAAATCTCCAATCTAGATTGATGTATCCTGAAAAACTAGACTTCAAAATTGATGGGGAGGGGGCTGGAGGGTTAGCTCAGTGGTTCCGGAGTCTGCCTCGCAAGCGCAAGGTCCTGAGTTTGATCCCCAGTAACCACATACAAAGCTGGGCGTGGAGACATGCCCACCAGCAATCAACACCGCATACCACAATGCAATCAACACTGCATACCACAAGGCTGGACGTGGTGGCTCATGCCTGTAATCCCAGCACTCGGGAGGCAGAGACAGGAGGATTGCTGAGTTTACGGCCACTTGCCTGGGCACCATAGTGAGCTCAGGGCCAGCCTGAACTACAAAG
>PVIC010022549.1:0-27499 GCA_004025085.1 Thryonomys swinderianus | reverse complement strand
TTTGTAGTTCAGGCTGGCCCTGAGCTCACTATGGTGCCCAGGCAAGCCTCCGCGAACTCAGCAATCTTCCTGTCTCTGCCTCCCGAGTGCTGGGATTATAGGCGTGAGCCACCACGTCTGGCATTAGGATCCTCTTTTTTTGCAAGTCTTTCAAGAGCCAGCCCTATCTACCTGCCTACATATGTCTAGCTGGCTTTTATACTTATAACACAAGCACAACCCATCCCCGGCCCTTTGCGCATTATTTTCACTATTATATGAGATCTCAGTTTCCTGAAAGCTTGTGTTTGCTGTGTGACATCATTAAAGTAGTAAAAAATTAAATTCTTATTATATTATCTGTCTCCCAAGAAATTCTAACCACTCTTGTTATCTTCTCTGAGCCTAGAGTGGCTTGCCCTATTCCAGCACCATACAAAGCCCTAATTCCAGGTTTATTCAATTTGCTTTGGTGTGTTTTCATTGTTTGAGCCCTCGAGGATGATCCAAGCCCAGGCTCCCCCAAGACCACAGCTGGGTTTTTGTGTACCGTGAATTGGAGAAATACCTAAAAAGTTTATTTCACCTACCTAAGCCTCTTCCTGGAGGTAGGCACAAATGGCTTAAGAGTAGGAGTTATACCTGCACATAGCATGGGCTTTTACTCTCATGGGCCTGGCATTGGACTTCAAGTTTAAGGTTTGTATTTATTCCTTTCTTAAAGTAGAATCTTTCTCTCTTTAGATTGTTTAGATATGTGGGGGGCTGATTCCTTGCTGGCAATTCTTTTCTTCCTGCCTTCTTTAATGCACGTTCTCTTTTTATTATGGTTAAACCAGGCATACATATATTTTCCATGTTATCCATTTTCTGACAAATGTCTCCAATGTGTACTTTGTAGCAAACTAATGTTCCATCAGGTATTGATAGCACATTTTCTTTACCCATTTGCCTGGTTATGGGTATATAGGGTGTTCCCAAGATTGAAGTATAATGAATTGTGCTGCTATAAACATTGGATTTAAGGTAGAGATGATCACTTGCTGGCATGTATTTATATATATATATATTTTTTTGAAACAGTGTCTTTCTTTGTAGTTCAGGCTGGCCCTGAGCTCATTATGTAACTCAGGCAAGCCTTGAACTCAGCAATCCCCTCGTCTCTGCCTCCCGAGTGCTGGGATGACAAACGTGAGCCACAACCATTATTGTGTTATGTGGTACTAACTGCTGGTGGGTGTGGTGTGTGGTTACAGTGGATGAAACTCAGGACCTTGTGCTTGCAAGGCAGATGCTAGAACCACTGAGGTAAATTCCCAGCCACAACAAGATAAATTTCAAAGATTCTCAGTCAACTAAATTCTTATACATATTTCTTGCCTTTACTTTCACCGTAACTATGTCTTATGTTAAATTACTTTATATTAAATTACTAAATTTAAATGTTCTGTTTGAAGAAAAATCATTTACAAAGATATAAAAAGAGCAAACAATGATCAACCTATTACGTGAAACCATAGCAAAGCTTGGAGAACTGCTACTAATTTCTGAAAGTGAAAACTCTTTTTAACATGAAAACTCTGGGACTGAAATCATCTTATGTAATTTTCTCGACTTTATTTTGAGGGCGAATTTAAAACCAGCTGATGAATAGAGGACATATGTGATAAAACTTCTTACTTTACATTTTTAAGTTTCAACACCTTGATCAGCGATTATTTTTAGTTTGAACTTAGTATAAAGTCATTTATATACAATACATTTTTAATGTTGAAATCTTATTGCTCATGGCTTTAAATTCGACTCAGAAAATGCCTCAAATGCAATTTTCTAGTAAATGTTTTATTAAAAGGAATGTGTCTTTTATATGGAGTAGATTATTATGAACAAAATATATCTACGATTTTTAAAATACTTTATTACAACCTTAAAAACAATGATAGTGAAGGCAACATCATAAAACATAGGCATCTTAATCATTATTTTAGAAAGTATTTCATTATTCTATTTCTGTGTAAAACTGGCATCTGAACCATCATGCTGACTCACAAAATGGCCGCCTCAGTCACTACAATTTACTGCAGAACAGGCACACTAAGCACTTCAGCTACTACCTGCTTTTCAGAATAGTTAGATTCCCACTAAAACCATTTTCTTGTGTGTTTTTCAGAAGCTGTGTGATGTGAAAATTAAATTAAAAAAATAGTATTTCATCTTTTTTCTTGCTTTGCATGTGAACATAAAATGTTGGACCATGAGTAGGAAAACCTAGTGATCAAATGGAAACTATAGGTGTTAGTGGGTCTTTTGCTCCTTTTTGAGCAGTACAGCTTGCTAGTTAGTAAGAAAATGATCTGATCCATTGTTGGAGGGCCTATCAGTGGGGTCATTCTTGCCTTAACTTTTCTTTTTTTTTTTTGGCAACACTAGGGATTACATGGCACCAGTGAGCTAAATCCCTGCCCTGTCATCATGCTTATGAGAAACTGCTGGAACACATAAATCCAAGGGTTTAGGGATTAATTTCTGCTTTTAAGTAGCCATTTGGCTTTAGTCTCACATTTAACTCTATGAGAATCATTTTCTACACCTTTAAACTGAGAAGATTTAAGTTTTGATCCAGATCAATTTGAAGATTCCTTTCAGGTCTGTTCTAATATTCTATGATTCTCTGACCTAGATCTCATTAGTAGTGTTAATGGTCATAATTAGACCACAATTAGAGATGCTGGATTGTTTTTTGTATGAGAAAGGCACTGTTGTATTTGTGATTGTTTTCTTTCTCTATGGGCTTTCAGAAAACTTTGCTTTTAGAATACAACAAAGGTGCATGGATTGGATAGATATTTTGGTATCTATAAATTATTTTATAAGCTAAATTATCAGAATTAAAGATGCTTAATTAATTGAATGTATAAACTTAAAAACAAATGCTAAATCAACCAATCTATTAAGTATTCCTTGCATGAACTGGAAAGAGAAACAAAACACATTAGGACATTTTATTCATGTAGGAAACTTTTAACAATGTGTAAAACAAGAGGAATGACTTTGTTCATATCCTTTGGCAAAGATACCCTCAGTTGATATTCATTTTCTGTGATCTTTGACTGGTGTGTTTAAGTAGTTGGAAGCAGCCTGGGACATTTGGAAAACATGGAACTGGAGAAGCTGGGTAGTGCCTGCCCCAGAGGGATCAAAATGAGCTTTTTTTTTTGGCCGAGAAAAGCAGCTTAGTTACAACTGTCTGAACTCAGATGTCAATCTGTCCCCAAGCATTCCATGTGGGTGATAAATGGAAAGGATATTTTAAAATCTGCTTGAGCTTGGCAATCTGGAGGTTTGCCTAGGAAAAAGAGCCACAAAAAATTCACAATGGAAACAAACACATTTCTTCAAACTTATGCAGACCTTGAGAGCCACATAAGGTAATTGGACAGGAGCCCGTTACTAAGTAGACAATGATTTCATCATTAATAATTACTGTGTATGACAAATATTTTTAACTGTATTTTCTCTAATGTCCATTGCAGTGACTAAATAAGTACAAGTGTTAGTTTTATGCAATATCATGGTAGAAAAATACTTTCCTTACATGTCCTTTTAAAGCTTATCCTGCTTTCTTGGACCTGGCCAAATTTAAATCATTTTTCAAATATGACTATCCTGTCACATAGAAGTGCTAGGAATATTTCTTTCTCCAGTCACAAGCATTTCATTTTGAATTGTCAAGAACCTCAGAAAAGCCAAATGGCATATATCTCTTAAATGAGGATATGATTAATATCATGAGTTATGTAAAATATTTGTTATAATATTACATTTTTTCTTTAAGCATTTTTGACAGTAAAGGGATGTCAACACATCAAGGAAACCATTGTGTATTAAAATAAAAGTAATGTTCTTTGACTATCTTTTACAGACATCAGTTGAATCATTTTGATTTATTCTAAAATATGTCAAATGAAAATAAATTATATGAACTAAGCCACTTATATAATAGTTTGGAATATAAACAGTGTGATGTTAAAGACAAGCATATAATTTTTAGCGCTATTACAGTGGGTGTGGTGAAAATTCCAGCACTCTGGAAGGCTGAGGCAGGAGAATCTCAGTGAGTTTGAGACCAGCCTGAACTACATAGTGGGACCTTTTCTCAAAAACAAAACAAAAAGTACAAACAAACAAACAAACTAAAAAGGTTTTTTTTTGTATTAGTACCAGAAATCTATAGTTTTGATGTTTAAGAATCACTAAACGTGATGACATGATTAACTTTTAGATAAATTTGATTTTTTTCAGTGATTTCACTAAAATTTCTCAATAGAGTTAGAAAAAGAAAATATGCTAAAACATTTTTAGTAATTCATTTTTAATAAAAAAGAACTCTATGGCATAGTAATTATTTTTATGGGGAAAGTTTTGAGCTAATGAAAATATTTCAGATGGAATTAAATAGTCATATTTAATTTTGTAAAAGCATTTAAGATGCAGCTATTGAGATGGTTACCCTGAAAAGGTATTAGTGTAAACTTCTAAATTCTAGCATCTCACATTACAGTGTTGTTTGAGGATAGGCAGATAAGCAAGACAGGGTTATACTTATTAAAATTGAGAAATTAAAATATGATATTCAGAGGAACCAAAATAGGATTTTCTGAAGGTTTAATTGGTCTGAACCTTTTTTTTTTTTTTTTTTTTTTTTTTTTTTTTTTTTTTTTTTTTTTTTTTTTTTTTTTTTGAGACAGGGTCTTGCTTTGTAGTTCAGGCTGGCCCTGAGCTCACTATGTATCCCAGGCAAGCCTTGAACTCAGCAATCCTTCTGTCTCTGCCTCCCGAGTGCTGGGATGATAGGCGTGAACCACCACGCCCGGCATTGTGGTATGTGGTATTGATTGCTGGTGGGCGTGAGTCTCCACGCTCAGCATTGTATGTGGTTACCTGGGACTGAACTCAGGGCCTTGTGCTTGTGAGGCAGGCACCAGAACCACTGAGCTAAATCTCCAGCACTGAACTTTTAAAGAATATATTAGCTGCTGCACTCATTTTACATGAAAGACCAGCACTGGCACTATTGACCCAACTATTATGGATCACACTTGATAACAAGATAACAATCATTACTGTGCATCGTCAGTGAAGATACTGTTTAAAATTACAAGGTGAGGAAGTTTGGAATGAATTCAAATAAATTGGATGAAACACAAAGAAACAATATTCAAAATAAAAGTGATATTTCAGTGAATTCAGTGAATTCAAATACATTGGATGAAACACAAAGAAGCAATATTCAAAATAAAAGTGGTATTTCAGAACAAGTCTCATTATTGAGATGTTAGAAAGTATTCTGTTACCTTTTTTTTTTTTTTTTTTTTTTTTTTTTTTTTTTTTTTTTTTTTTTTTTTTTTTTTTTTTTTTTTTTTTTTTTTTTTTTTTTTTTTTTTTTTTTGAGACAGGGTCTCACTTTGTAGTTCAGGCTGGCCCTGAGCTCACTAGGTAGCCCAGGCAAGCCTCGAACTCAGCAATCCTCCTGTCTCTGCCTCCCGAGTGCTGGGATGACAGGCGTGAGCCACCACGCCCGGCACTTCTGTTACCTTTATTTAGGGTGATTTAAGTACACTCTTTTCTGGCCTTCCTGTAACTACTTAGGTCTAACTTATTTCTTCAGCAAATTTCTTTTCTGTTTTACTTAGTGTTTCTCTCACGATAGCTAGTAAATGTGGCTAAAATAAGCCCATCCCACACAAAAGCTTCCCTTAGAATTATGGTCTCTCAAAAATATCCACATCGTGCCTGGGATTTAGCTCAGTGGTTCTGGTGGCTGCCTGGCAAACATAAATTCAATTCCTGGTAACCACACACCACAGTGCCGGGAGTGGTGGCTCACACCTGTAATCCCAGCACTCAGGAGGCAGAGACAGGCGTTCAAGGCTTGCCTGGGCTATCTAGTGAGCTCAGGGCCAGCCTGAACTACATACTGAGACCTTGTCTCAAAAATAAATAAATAAATAAATAAATAAATACATAAATACATAAATAAATAAAAATAATATAAAAATTCACATCCTGCTCAAAATCTGAGTATAGAACATTCATGATAAAAAGATAATTCACAGTTGTGATTAAGATTACAGAACCTAACATGAGAAGTTATCCTAGATTATCCAGGTGTGTTTATTCTAGAAAAAAAAAAAAAGAGAAAGAAAAGAAAAAGAAAAAAAGAAAAGAAAACTTCCACAAGCCAAAGAGAAAAAGAGTCAGATGTGATAGAAGAAGCAGATAAATTTTTTAAGCATAAAAAAGACTATATCTGCTACCACTAGATTGGAAGGTAAAACAGCAAAGGGTGGGCTAAGAAATGGCCATGACCTTCAGAACTGGTCACTTTGCTCAGCTGACAGTCAAAGAGAGACATGTTTCCACCAACTAAATTTTCACATCAACCTGAATGAGTAAGAAAACAGAACCCCCTGCAGAGCCCAGTGGCAGTGTGGACAGCCACTCCACTTGGAATAACAAAGAAAATACTACCTGATGGCAAGAACAAACTCACTAGGTCATTTAGAACGGTCTCAGTGAGAATACTGCCCTACATTTGTAGAATGCCAGGAGTCATGATCCAATTTTTGAAGACATTGATAGGATATAGAGCTAGATTCATTGTGGAGAAATTTAAAAAAAAATGTTCAATGATCTGTTTCTTATAACATTAAGAAATTATTTAATAAATATGAATATTAACCTGTATTTTATTTTCAAGTTCCATAAAATCAAAATAAAGGCCCATTAGGTGTGTTACTCATCTTAATAGAAAAAAAGTCAACGCTTACTATCTAAAGCCTTCTTTTGCCTTTATTTTACTTTTCAGTGCTGGAAATTGAAACAATGGCCTCACACCTTCAATAAATGCTCCACTACTTAGCTTCCAAGCTGTGAAGTCTTATTCTTCAAAAATACAAAGTATAGGAGCTTGTTTGAGGGTAGAATCTCAGACTCAAGATGATGTCTACTAGGTGAGAATCTGTGTTTTCATAAGACCTCACCTGGTTTATAGGCCAATGAAGTTTTGGGATGCACTGATCTGAGGCACAAACAGTAAACGTTAGAAAAGTAACCAAATCAAAACTTTAAATAAGAATTATTGTTACAGTTAATGTACATTAGAACTGGACAAAGTGGCAGAGGTCTATAATTCCAGCTAAACAAAAATCTGAGGCAGGGGCCGGAGGGTTAGCTCAGTGGTTCTGGCGCCTGCCTCGCAAGCGCAAGGTCCTGAGTTCGATCCCGGTAACCACATATAATGCTGGGCGTGGAGACACGCCCACCAACAATCAACACCACATACCACAATGTCGGACGTGGTGGCTCACGCCTGTAATCCCAGCACTCGGGAGGCAGAGACAGGAGGATTGCTGAGTTTGCGGCGGCTTGCCTGGGCACCATAGTGAGCTCAGGGCCAGCCTGAACTACAAAAGCGAGACCCTGTCTCAAAAAAAAAAAAAAAAAAAAAAAAATCTGAGGCAGGAAGATCACAAGTCTGAGACCAGCCTGGGAAGTTTAGCAGGTCTTTGTCTCAAAATTAAATTTGTTTTTAAAGGTTGAGGATGTAGCTAAGTGTGTGAACACTAGTACTGCAAAACCAGCAAACCAACAGACAAGAAGGAAGGAAGGAAGGAAGGAAGGAAGGGAGGGAGGGAGGGAGGGAGATGAATTTGCATTTGGTATTTTCTGTTTCATTCAATCATAAATAAAACTGGACCAATACAATATCTAATTTATAGAATGAAGCTGAAAAATTGACACATAACATTATCAGTTAGATAATACACACAAAGCTTTCTGAAATGTACCATGGTTGAATTCTTAAAAGAGTAAATATAGTTAATGTTATCTTTTACTGCCTGTTCCTTTACACAGCTTTTCTTTTCCTGATTTTTCAGTGATCTCAATTCAGTAACATCTATATAGTAATTTGGAAATTCGGGTGCAACTAATCATTTGAAATGACAACTAAAGAGGATCATGAAAAGTATTAACTTAACATTTACTGACTTTTAATATATATTAATTCACTGCACATGAAAATTCTTCAGGCAAAATATTAACCCCAGTAAAACCTTACTTTCTCCCACAGGGAGAAATAAAATAAAATTTTAAAAAATGTACAAAAACACATACAAAATAAAATAAGAAAACATGTAAATTTAGACAAGTAGATTTTCTAACTTGTACAAAAATATATGTAAAATATAGAAAACTGTAAGCCTATTTTAGAAGCCATAGAAGGCTTTGTGTTAACTCTTTTTCTTCTTATGTAATACTTGTCAAATCCCTTAACTAATTTGAAGTTCAGTTTCATTATCTATAATCATCTGTCTTGAAGAATTGTAGTTCTTTTAATGTAACACTGTCTCCATGCTGTCTAGGATATAACCAGAATAAACAAAGGCTATTTTTTTCTCTTTGCAGACACTGAAATATATAAATCAGATAAGATACATAATGCAATTATATTTCAAAATGTTAATCTTCATCTTTCATGTATATTTTTCTTACCATCTTCACATTTTTTTTCAAGGCCACTTGAAAACCAGAACAACTCAACAATAGATGACAGAAGGACTACCTGGGTTTACATAGCAGCCTCAGGGAAGATTAGAATAGACACACACATATGATAAAGCAGAGGATGGAGGGATACTAGGTAAAAGGTGCCTTAGATAATGGGGTAAAGGAAATGGCACTTAACTTTCAAGAATTAGAGTAACAAAGGAGGCTGAGGGTAGGTATTCTATGATTTACAAACATTTAAATTTGTTAGAGTAGATTTTATGCACCACATGTAGTCTATCCTGTTGAATTCTCCATGTAAGTTTAAAAAGAACATGCAGGGTACTACTTTAGGAAAAAGTAGTCTATAGATGCTTTTTTTTGTTGTTTTTTTTTTTTTTTAATTTGAGACAGAGTCTCGCTTTTTAGTTCAGGCTGGCCCTGAACTCAGTATGTAGCCCAGGCTAGCCTTGAACTCACAGCAATCCTCCTGCCTCTGCCTCCTGAGTGCTGGGATCACAGGCATTAGTGACCACATCCAGCCTTGTAGTGTGGGGTACTGGGTATCGAACTCAGGACCTTGCACTTGCCAGGTAGACACCAGATCCACTGAGCTAAATTCCCAGCCCAACATTTAATATTTTTATAACCTAATACTTGTTTTATTCTACAACTAAAAATATTTAACTCATGTATATCCAATTAATCTCAAATTTCTTCTTACATTAGAATATTTAATCAATTAAATTAGTGTAACCTAAAACTGGCAAATTTTCTGCTTTAGATTTTAAGCTTTCTGTTTTTTGTTTCTGTGTTTAAGAATTTCAAGCATTCTAAGAATGATACCTTTTTAGTAGAAATATTGGTTTATCATATATAAAATGTTTTGGGATTTTTTCCTTTTTTTTACAAATTTACATTTTTATGTGTGGTATTTGTGTTTGAACTTAGTCTTCATAATAAGCTACATACTTGGACTTTATAATTTTTTATATTAAGTCAAAGTCTCACTAAATCCCTAGACTTGGATTGAACTTTACATGTTCCTGCCTGTGCTTCCCAGCCTGTGAGGATTGTAAGTGTGAAGCACCAGCTAGTATTTTTCTAAGAGAGTTTTAAACAGAAATAATTGGATCATTCTTTCTTCATATTTTAATCACTATTGTCAATCAGTAACATAGTAAAAAAATCTATTAAATACTTTGCTATTCCATAAGTAAAGAGTATATTATAATCATTTGCTTTTTCTTCATTAGTTCATTATCTCTCATATATCTCATTATAATATTTTATCACAAATTTTAGATGTTGGAAGCATTTTTACTATTTCTTCTTTTCATTAACATAAATAAGAGAAACACCTACATGTAAACAAACACATTATAAGATCTAAATAGGATCTAATTCAGTGTATTAGGGTTTCACAGACGTGGACATAATTTGATGTGGATAGATGGATGGACAGATGAATACACTTATGAGAGAAAATTTGCTAGGGAAATTGGCATGCACAATTACAAAGGCTAAGAACCTCCACAAGATGCTGTCTGTTAGCTAGACTTCTTGAGGATCCGGTACCATGGCTTTTTCTAAGTCAGTATCATCAGAACAGACTCAAAACAGGACTAGGAAGGCTCTGGTCTCAATTCGAAAGTTCAATACAGAGAGATCCTGGAGTTCTGATGAGCAAGGGCAGAGAAAGACACTATACTTGCAGGAGAGGAGAGACAGATCTGTCTGTCCTTCTTCTTTTTCTCTTCCTTGTCTGCAAACACACCGAGTAGGACTTGCTCATATAGACCGCTATCTTTTCTACTTAATTTACTTGGGCAGCACCAATATTTATTGGAAATACTCTCATAGAAATACCAAAATTGATGCCTTAGTGGGCTCGGGATTTAGCTCAGTGGTTCCGGTGCCAGCCTAGAAAGTGCAAGGTCACAAATTTGATCCCGGTACCACACACCACAATGCCAGGTGTGGTGGCTCATGCCTGTAACCCCAGCACTAGGGAGGCAGAGGCAGGAAGGTTGCTGTGAGTTGGAGGCTAGCCTGGGCTACATAGTGAGCTCAGGGCCAGCCTGAGCTACAAAGTGTGACCCTGTCTCAAAACAAAATAAAAACAATAAGAACAACATCAACAAAACAAACCTGATGCCTTAGTCTTTGGACATTTCTTAATCTACTCAAATCAACACCTAACATTAATCACTGTAATTAACCTAATGGCAATTTTTACTGGAAAATAGCATCTGAAGAATAGTAATAATTTTATATACTCAAATTGTTTGACTACTGTTCTACTGGAAAATGGAACATTAAAATATTCTGTGAACATTTGACTCACCTGAATAAAATCATAGAAAGTAAAATCAATTGTTACAACTTCTTACTATGACTGACATCAAAATGTTTTATGTAAAACTTCTTTGTAGAGTAAAACAATAGTATTGATCACACATAATTTTCCAAAGAAGATCATGTTAAATTTCATATGAATTTTGTAGGGCACATGGTTCTTTGAAGAATTACTTGGTTTTAAGTTTATGCTAAAGAAAGGTGTCTCACTTATTTTTCAAAATTTAAGTCTTAGATCTTTCCAATTGTGGTTCTTTGTAGTTTCATATAAATATTTTATGATTTGAATGTTGAAAGGGTAAAGAAGTTTGATATTATGTAATTTGATTTTTAAGCATCGGTTTGTTGAAGATGAACTTTTTTTTTTTTTTTTTTTTGCTTTTTGAGACAGGGTCTCGCTTTGGGAGGTGAGCTTTTTTTAATATAACATGCATATTTTAATACATGAATTAAGAACATACTGAAATATACCAGGAATAAAAAGGATATCTAGAGGTCATTATTCAGAAATTACTACAAATAAAAAAATCTGATACACTAGTATATTTTATAGACCCTTAGAGCAAAAGGTTCAGCATATTTAAGTTTTTTTCTGTGAAGAATGCTTTAACTAAAATATTCATGTTTCAGTTTTAGATTATAATGATGATTGGTTTTTAGATCTTATCTGAGTAAAAGTGAAGAAGAATCTTTCCCATCTTCTATTAATAATGTTTTGCAAATATGAAATCATTATTGTTACACATAAGGCATTTAATATATTACATATGTGTTTTTAAAAATCTTTTTATCTCATCACCATCTTTGACAGCATTAATTGTTAACATGTGGAAACTGACTTCTATTTTGCAGAAGGTATAGATGTAATAAACTACTACATATCATGTCTGTCAATTTCAGCTTGTTTTCCATTATCACCTAATCAGAAATCTGTTACTTATATTGCTTCAGATGGACTGCTTTTCAGCCTAGCTGTTAACACCTTCCAATTTTGCTTTGGATGCTAAATGACACCTTTTAAAATAAAGAGAGCTACATTCTGAAACTATTGAAGGACAAATATAAATTATCTTCAAATTACTGAATGTATTTGGAATGGCATAAATTAAATATATGCTGTCTGAAGTAGACAAGATTCATTTGAAAAGTGAAGTCTGACAGCACCTCAAAGGCATCATTCACCCGAACGACTAAACTTGAGAAAATAAAAGATTGTTTTGATACTTTAGAGGGAACGACTGTGCATTAAAATGACATAACCATCCTCTCAGGGGTGACATGGTATTGTTGAATGGGAACCTGCTAAAAAATTGCAGATGAGAGTGCTTACTAAAGAAACAAATAAACATGCGTTCATTGACACATTTACTTCTGGTTTACACATTGTACTAAAAGCCATGCTTCAATTAAACAAGAAATCATGGACAGAGAAAATAATCAGTTTGAAATCATGAGTCCCCAAAATCAAAGTAACAAAGCCAGATGCTCAGCATTATATATGTGTTGATGATCAGCCTCACCCTCCTTTCAGTTCGTTCTTCAGGCCGACCTTGCAGATGACAGAGCGAGGAGCTCCTCTAGGCCCTGCTGGGGGGACTGATGCTACAGGCTGACCAGGGTTCTGGCCAGCAAGGACGTGTGTGCTATTCCAGACTCCTTTGTTTAATTGTTAACACTCATATATTACCTGCTCAAGAGAGATATTTCTTCAGGGTTAGATTATTAAGGCAAAGGCTCACCTTGATTTTTACTATGCTGGGAAAAAGGAAAGAGGTGTTAAAAGATTAGGAAAGTAATCCTGCTATGGGAAACTTCAAGAAGTGTCTCTCTTGTTACTCTGTTAGGACACTCCAATGCATTTTTACGTTATTTATGGCTTGTAAATTATTTTACACTTTATTAGTACATATCTAATATACAACAATTATGTTTATCTGGGAAATTGGTACATGCACATAACACATCTTAATCATTTTAATGTTCCCTCCTCCTTTTCCACAAGATTTCTCTATCTCTTGGTTTCCTTCCCATTTGCAAGTTAATTGCTACAACATGGGTAAACCTTAACCTACCACTTCTCTATTGAACATCATTTGTATTTTCATGTCAAAATTTCCCTGGGTCTCTGAACATTGTTTTTGTGTTTTGGTTTGTTTGTAATGCAAGTACCACCTTTCCTAACAGGAAATTTTTTTTTAAAAAAATGAGTAATCCAATTTAATATAAAGCCACTACATTTAAGAGAAAGCTAATATCAATATTTAAAGAACTTGAGAAAGCATAGACTTTAGAATGACACATAAATACACCCTTGGGAAATCCACTATCTGCTCTAAACCAATTTATGTCAACAAAATGGTGTTTTTTTTTTTTTTTTTTTTTTTTCTGGGAAAGAAGCACACAATTGCACAAAAATCAAGGGCAGCAGAACTCAGAAGGTGAAGCATGTGTATCTCTGTGATGTCTAGAGGAAACTCAGAGTATCTCTACAGCTCGTCTTTACTGAGCCTTCTTTCACCACACAGCCCTCCTTTGCACAGCCCCCTATCTGAGGAACGGGAGACAGCTCTTCAGGAGAATCACAATTAAAAATCTATTACTGGGCCGGAGATTTAGCTCAGTGGTTCCAGTGCCTGCCTAGCAAGTGGAAGGTCCCTGGTTTGATCCCCGGTAACCACAGACAACAATACCAGGCATGGTGACTCACACCTGCCAGCAATCAGTACCACATATCACAAATGCCAGGCTTGGTGGCTCAAGCCTGTAATCCCAGCACTCGGGAGGCAGAGGCAGAGGCAGAGGCAGAGGCAGAAGTATTGCTGAGTTCGAGGCTTGCCTGAGCTACATAGTGAGCTCAGGGTCAACCTGAACTACAAAGCAAGATCCTGTCTCAAAAACACAAAACAAAACAAAACAAAAACACTATTAAGAACATCAACATGTATACTAGAAAAATAATAGAAAGGAGGGGAAGGGAAAGAAGAGAAAAAAGGAAAGGAAAAAAGAAAAGGAAAGGAAAGGAATCTAACAGAAAGACCTTTGTTAATTTCAAATGCAGGTGAGAATGCTGAGCAAAGAGTGCCCTCATATGTTGCCAAGGACAACAGAAAATGGTACAGAAAATCTGGAAATCAGTGTGGATATTGTCTACAAAATCACATATATACTTATTTGAGAACCCTGGAATGTCCTTCCTAGTTATTTACTCAATAAAAATGAAAACTGTTTCCATATTATGATTTACACAGTGATGTTCACAGCAGCTTATTCAAAATAACCTAAAACAGGAACTAATAAAAACATCCACCTACAGGTGAATGTACAGACAGCCTGAGGTCTATCCACACAATAAAATCCTACTCGAAAGTGAAAATAAACTAACCCTGAAGGTGTCAACGTTTTAATCCCCAAGCCTGAGGATGTTAAGATGTTAAATGGGGATCTGTAGATGTGATTAAGTAAGGCTGATAGGGGTGGGATTTAGCTCGGTGGCGCCCCTGCCCACTTTGCAACTGCAGGGTCAAAAGTTTGATCCCTGGTACTGCAAAATAAATAAACAAACATAAAGTAATGATCATGAAGCGGAAGGCTTCTCCTGTTTTAATTGTGTATATTTGTTGTAATCATAGAGAATCGTACTAGAAAGAGGCAGGTAATCAGTCAGGAAGAAAGTGTGAAGGAAAAAGAGACTGGAAGGATAAAACTTGGGAGTAAAGGAATGCGACCGGCCTTTAAAATCAGGGCGTAACAAACTGATTATGTCCTGGAACCTCCAGAAGAAATTTCCTCCTGCTGATACTTGGCCTTTAGTACCTTAAAAGTATTTTGGATTAACTTGTGTCATATATTGGTACAAACTCCCCAGTGTTATGTGTGGTTGTGAGATGTATATAAATTGTACCAGTAAAGAATTCAATTTAAAAATTAACATATCGGTGTGTCCTCCAGGTGTATCCATTTATGTATAAATGGATACACCTGGAGGACACACTAATAAGTGAAATAAATAGATCACAGATATGCAAATACTGGATCTTTTCTTTGGTATGAGAACCTATAGATGTAAATGAGTTCTAGAATGTATGATAGGTTTTGTATAGGAAATATCCAAAGGGAATTTGGTGTGGGAACGTAATGAGGGGGAAGAATAAATATGATTCCGAAAGAAAATAAAAGAGCATGTTTATAAGGGGTGGGGGGTTGTGGGTGGGTAGGGATATGGGTAAAAATGAGAATTAACTTGTGTCATATACTGGTACAAATCCCCAATGTTGTGTGTGATTGTGAGCTGTATATAAAATGTACCAATAAAGAATTTAATTTAAAAAAGTAATTTTGGATTTTAGATTTCCAGAGTCATAATGAACAAACTTATGTGCATTTAATTCCACAATGGTATGGGTTTGTTAAATAGCAGTCAAACTCTAGTATACACATAATACAGGTGAATCCCCAAAGCATTATGTTTGAAGAAAGAGAGCTTGCTGAACAAAATTAAGCTGAGTATTTGTGTGTAGGCGTATACTCACCTCTGTTCCTTATGATCAGACCATCTCTTGGGTTTCTTTTGATTTTTTTTCTTAAACTGTGATCATCTCTCTTTCCTGTAAACTTCATTCCAGTATTATATACTGCTTTTTGTTCTAGAATTGAAAGTTTTATTGAATCTCATACTAAAAAATGTCACCTCTAGTCAGGATTTATTTTTCCCTTCTTTTCCTCAGTCCATATTTCTTTAAACTTATTTCTTCTCTAACATTTCTAGTTTTATTGACTTAGAGCCCCATTAAATGCACTCCATAGAAGAAAACACCAAATATGTATTTTTTTTCTAAAATTAAGGAACATAGTTAACATCGGAGCATTTTATATTAAGATTTGACAGAGTGGTCTTTTGGATAGTTTCTCAGATGGGAAAACACCATAGTTAACAAGGTAGACAGGCTGAGGGAACATTTATAATCAGAAAGAGCTGATTTGCTTTCATCAGGTTTTCTCTATGACATGGACTCATAGAGTTTATACTCAGATTATGTAGTAGCGAGATGGATGAAGTCAGGCCCTGTTTCAAAAAAAAAATGATTATGACAGTCATTTTGAAACACAAGTCTGCTGATAATTGAGTTATTTAGATATTTGGCATTAAAAGTTTCAAAACATTGTTTGCATTTTAAAATGAGCTATTAATAAATAATAGTATTTTAATGATACCACCAATATAATGAAAACTATTTTGTTGTATAATAATTAGAAAATATTTACCAAAAATAAACACAGTCTGTCCCTTCAAAGTGACCAGTAAGGTTTTGATAATGAGTGGAAAAGTAAGTAAGTGGCTGTTGGGAAGAAAAATAAATTAGCTTACAGAATGAATTGAGATTTTTTTCCCCTGCTGCTGAGAATTGATCCCAGAGCCTCTGCAATAAGATGCATTCTCAGCTCCTCTTTTACTTTTTAATTTTGTGGTAAAGTTTTTCTAAAGTGCACAGGCTGGACTTGAACTTATTAGTATATCAGAGGAAATTAGAAAAATTTTGTGACTTTATTGATTAAAAAGCTGTAAATGACACCTAGAAAAAATATACAACTACTTGAAAACAAAAATTATTTGGAGATTATCAAAAATAAGTTTGTGGGGCTTTTTTTACATTTAAAAATAATTTAAGAAAATTTCTTTAAAATATTGAACTCAGTGTGCAAAGACAACTATAAAATTAAGAATGACAATTTCAAGCCAAATTTCCATATAAATCTGTATAATTATTAAGATTTATAAAACAGTGTTTCAATTCTTTGAAATTTCCTTCTTAATAAACTCTAAAACATAGTTTTCACATATAAAAATAATCACAATTCTAGTAGAAGGCTAGGGATTTAGTTCAGTGGTTCTGGTGCCTGCCTTGCAAGTTCAGTTCCCAGTACCACATCAAGAACAAGAACGACAAAAGAAATTTCTAGAAGAATATCATGGAAAAATGAAGAACAAATATGTCTGCAATTTTTGTTTCTACTCAGTGTGTGTGTGTGTGTGTGTGTGTGTGTGTGTGTATGAATTTTTTTTTTTTTGAGACAAATTCTCTCGTTTGTAGTTCAGGCTGGCCCTGAGCTTACTATGTAGCTCAAACAAGCCTCATACGCAGCAATCCTCCTGCCTCTGCCTCACGAGTGCTGGGATTACAGGTGTGAGCCACCATACCGGGTACTGTGGTGTATGGTACTGATTGCTGGTGGGTGTGAGTCACCACACCTGGCATTGTTGTATGTGGTTACCCAGGATGGAACCAGGAAACTTGCACTTGCCAGGCCGGTGCTTGAACCACTGAACTAAAACTCTAGCCCCTAGTATATAATTTTTATACTGTATATAACATCATATAACTATATATTGTTTAAGTAGAATTTAAATATTTTAATGCCATTCAGATTTATTATTATTCATGTTATTTTTGTATTTATAAATCACATTATTATAAATATGTATAGTATTTTATTAACCCTCCAGTATACAAAGAATTTTTGCTAATATATAGAAGGAGTTATCATTAAATTATGTAGCTTCTATTCAGAAGGTACATCCATTCCCAACACTTTTCTGGATGTGGACATAAATTAAAATAATATAAGATGTTAGAATGAAAATAAGAATTGCTCAGTTTTTCTAATAGTTCTCCCATTTTGGAGAGTGCATTATTCTTTTACTTTTGTAAACAGTTCTTGGGAATTGTATGTTATAGAATTCACGCATAATTATGTTTGCAGGCAGCAAAAGATAGGACTCTGAATATGGTTTCATCATTGCAATTCATAATATGTCTAGTATTTAGGGACGGGATTTAACCTAGAACTTTCTTTAAGAATTGTGCAGTATTTACAATGGATGAACCATTATAAATAGTCCTTTTTCTCCCACTTCTGAAACACTCTCATTTCCTTTACCTTGCAGTCAGCTCCCTTTCTATTTGTGTTTAGTTTTAGTAATTGTCCTCATATCTTCTTGTAAAGCAAATCTCATTTGATTACTAGACCAAATCAGCCTATTTGTGCACAGAACCCCAAAGGAGCACAATTGAATCCCCCGAGTACTTAACATTCTTGTGAGTCAGGAGCAAAGCTAAAGCAAATTGATGATCAGAGGCACCAATGCCTGAATTTGCGGTAGAGCTGACAGATACACTCTTTGTTCTATTAAAACCTTGTAAACACCTTGTTTTTCCCAGTAACCTCCAAGAGGTATTGAAAGTGAACACATTTCAAAAGTTCTCAGGAAGCATTTTGAGCCATTTGTAAGAATGAATTGAAGGTTTTTATCAATTCTCAAAAATCCTAAATGTAAACGAATGATGCTCAGCTGGAATTTTCTATTCACATTGCTTACTTTGAAACAAACAAACCAAAAAAAAACAAAAAAACAAAACAAAACACAAATTGTCTCTGTGGCTGTCCTCATTGCAAGTCTCGTCTGTGTGCATTTTAAAATTTTTTCTCAGATCTCCTGCTGTTGTCTGAAAGTAAAATTTGTCTTGTTTGCATATCTTTAGTTCCAGTTTTTGTATTGTACTTGAATTTTCTGATAAGGCTATATTCATATGTCATTGCTGACCTTCTTCTCTTGAATTGATGAGTCAATACTGCAGATATTCCCATGGAAAGAATGAGGTGAAGGGTGAATATGTGGAAAGAAATTGGAATAAACACTAGCCATAACACCCAAATGGGCCAAGGTAAGAAAAAGGAGCAAAGAGGCAAATGCAGGCATGGAGAAGGCCCACGTGTGGGAAGGGTCACAGTAGTGGAGATGAAGTCAGTTCAGAAGCACTCCTAGCTGTACTGACAAGTGCGAGAGTTACACCTGCAGCCAATAAATTCACTGAAATGAAAGCAGCTCTGTGGCACTAAATGTTGATATTCGACTAAATTCCAGGACACTACTGACAGTATTTTAAATGAGACCATAAGTTGTAGTTTTTCCTTTTGTTTTTATTTTTTTAAATGACATATAATTTTTAGCTGGATGTGGTGGTTCACATCTGTCATCCCAGCACTCAGGAGGAAAAGGCAGGGGGATTGCTGAGTTCAAGGCTTGCCTGGGCCTACATAGTGAGCTCAGGGCCAGTCTGAACTACAAAGCGAGACTCTGTCTCAATAAACAAACAAATAAATGAAATTTAGGAAAAACAATATATGATTTTAAATAATATGTGATTACTGATATGTTAATATATAACACACTGTTAAGTGAGAAGTACACACAGAGTATTTAAAGTTTCCTCTTTGTCACAGTCAACTGATGCATAGTAGTTTTTATGATTCCAGATCCATCCTGTCCTCTTGACTTGTTGTGGTATAGCTAGATGGTCATTAAAAACAATGATTTGTTTCCAATTCTAAACACCTGTAAACTTGCCCTTTAACCCTCTGGTAACTAAGAGGACAATGCTAACTATGAGTTCAAGGCCCAGGAATATATTAGTTAGTGCCACCTTCCCAAGGTTTTGGTGTTCTCTACATTTTCTTTTCTCTTGTGACACTCTTTAGGTGGCTTTCTGCACTTTGTGTGAAAGTGAATTCTGCCAGGACCAAAACCAGGCAGTGAATTGCTGACCTTTCCTAGGGAGAAGCAGGAGGAACTCACTGTACCAGCACCTGAGAGTCAATTAGAATAAACAATTGCTGCTCCTGGATCACATGTTCATAAGAGAACTTTCACCAAACCTAAAAGGTTGGTGTCATGTGCGTGATCAGTGGGAACCGGAAAAGACAGGGGTGGTGTTAGAAAATAAGAACATTTCCAGACAAGTAAAAACCACTTAATTCCTTTTCCTAAGGTGATTCTTATTTTTAAATTGCATTATTGAATAACTTATCCTTTGGGTTTTGTTCTCTTCTCATCTCAGTGGCAGGGTATGTGGTATATTATTCCAATTATCTCCTGGAGTCTAACCCAGGGATCAAAGTCAGCAACTAAAATGTTGTTAGAAAACCAGTAAAGTCAGAATCATTGTGCTCTAGTCCCAGCCCCTTGTCACTACACTCTCAACACAAAAATTGTAAAATCTGAGCTCAGCACCAGTTCACTGGAAAGACATGTATCCTCCAATTTAAGACTCAGTTTTCTCACAGTTACAATAGTGGCAGTAATGATATTTCTAGCTAAGGTGTGTGTGTCTTTTCTGCCCCCATGCTCTGCGTGCGTGCCTTGGTTTTCAAAGGGTAGTTTGGGAAATGGTGTGAAAGTTTTAAAAGATAGTTTCTACAGGGAGGGTAGCTCCTTGGAGGCTCCTGTCAGAAGCAGTGGTGGAAAGTTTGGTGTCTCTCTGCCCCCCAACATGTCTTCTTTGGTGCTTTGATCTCTGTCTCGGTCCCATTTTTCTCTTATCCCCAGTGAGGTCCTGAGCAGAGCTGAGTAGGTTCCATGCCCTTAAGTCTCCAGATCTGAGGATTAAATAAAATCCTTTGCTTTACAAAGTTAAAATGCCTGAGACATTTGATTATAGACAGAGAAAGAAGACAAATACACTGTGGTAAGGGTCATTTTAGTTTGTATATATGAATGTTTTCAAATGGTGCCTGGTGTATAATAAAAGTATGTGAACATTAGCTATAATAATCTTAGTGATATTGATGTTCCTTGTACTCAATATTTTTCTACCTGTAAAATTGTGAATGGATAATAAGATACTGCTGGAAAACCATTACACTAAAAATTACAGTACTCCAGTCCCAGGACCTGGTCCTTAGAATCTCAGCATGATTTTCTAGACTGTAGATGATAGTCCCACAAGATGACTATGTAACCTAAAGACAGAACATAATTAGTGAAACTGAATCTGAGGAAATTAATCTTCTTGAGACAAATAAAAATAAAAGCAACTGACTGAGTCCGTTAGCCTCAGCCATTAATTCCCAGTGTGAATTCAGAGCCATTCTAACCAGACTTTCCTATTTTCCCAGGGGACCAGATCAGGATTTTATGCTAACTGTCTCAAATTTAGAATTTGGGATTTTTTTCTTTAAGATTAAACTATGCACATCAAACACAACAAGTTTACACTAAATTAATTTGAAAATCCTCCCTAATTTTACCTGAATGTTTATAAGCATGAGGTAACCTGCTTGAGTTTTGAATTGGGTAACCACAACTAAGCTGTTTGATTCTCAATAGAAAATTGATGAAAATATTATCCATTTGATTTAAATGTTCTATTATCAATATTTTTTTAAACTGTGCATAGATTCCCTTTACTACCATGATTAAGTGCATAACTTGTTTCTGACATGGGCTATTAGGACCTGGAAAGGCAAAAAAAAAAAAGAAGACACAAGATTTCTAGTTTGATGAGACTAATGTCAGAAACTAAGCACTTACCTTAAAATTCAAGGTGGTTGTAAGTGATCTGATAAGAAATAGATACATGTAATATTAAAATATAAAGTATTGGGAAATGTGATTGTTTTTATTTTCTTAAACCGGACATTTCTCTTTGACCTTAATAATTTAGAGCAAAAGGGGATGTATATATAATGTTAAATTTGGGGGGTGGCTAAAATAAATCCAATGTATTATTACCATGATCATGTAGAGCAAAAGCTTCATTTCAAGAAATGTAGAAACTGGAAACCAAAAGAATGAAGTTGTCAATAGTAAGCCAGGGCAGGCCAAATACCAAAGCCTAATTTGACTGCCTCACAATTAGTATTCTGACAGCTAAAGTTTTTAGAAATGCAGGTTTAAGGAGCTAGCAGAGTGAAGATAAATTAAATTAGAGAAGAGATGAGTTTCGTCTCAGATCATTAGAGAGGGAGATATGATTAAGATGAAGGAATAATTATATGATCTTGCCTGTGATGGCTATTACATTAATAATTTTAAACTAACGAATACATGGATCAAAAATGATGCTAATTCTTTGGGCTGGAATTTATTTTCATATTCACACGACCACATTTTTTGCTTTTTCCCTGCTGATGAGTGAGAGCAGTACCTCTACACTCCCAGTCCACTTTGCTCCAAAGGCTTTCTCCCAAATGTCCAGTTGCTTCCAAGGTACTAAACCTCACTCTTCTCTGTGATGTGCCCGTCCCTCTTTTGTTTTCTCTTTTGATTACCAGCCTCTCATGTTTTCACTAGCATCCCAATATGTTCTATTTTTAAAAACAGCTTTCCCTGAATTTGTGTATGTTTTTAGCTTTTGCTCTACATTTCTTCACTTCCCTTAACAGCAAGCTTTTTCATAAGGTCACCCATATTAGCTATTCTCATATTCTTATTACCTCTTCCGTTTGATCTTTCTTATGTTATTTTCCCAATATTGTGAAAAGTACCTGAGTAATCAATCACCTCTTAAGGAGGACAGGTTTACTTTGAGTCACAGTTAGAAGTTTCTGTCCGTGCTTGATTGCTCCCCTACTGAGGCACCACATCAGGGCAGGAACTTTTTTTTTTCTTTTTGGGGGAAGGGAGTTAAAGGGTGGACTCAGGACGACACACTTCTCTAGCCGGTGCGGCACTGGCACTGCTGAGCTATATCCCCCACCAGGTGACAGGAACTTTTGGCAGAGGAAGCTCCTCATTTCACAAAAGCCAAGGTGGAAAGAGAATGAGCCCGGGATCCCATAATCCTCTTTGAGGATTTTCTCCCGGTAATTTAATATTTCCCACTGGGCCCGTCACCTCTTAAAGTTTCCATGAACTTCCTATAGTCCCAACCTATACCCAACTTTTGATATATAGACCTTTGGGAATATTCCAAATCCAAATTATGTTGCTGGCTCAATCTGATTTTTATAACTTTATCTTTTCTAAATTTTCTGGTACTAAAGTTTATGGATAAAATCTAACAGGTTGCCAATCCAAGGCTCTCTTTCATAGGTTGATCTTACTAGCTATCTTAAGGAAAACTACACTACCAAGATGCCTTGACATACTTTATTTGTTATGGTAGATTATATTTTTCCAAAGATGACTGAACTGGTAAATTTCATATATCTTTATTAGCAAATTGACATTGAAAAATGGGGTCTATGCCTCTTCAACTGAATTAGTAGGGTCTCGTGTATCTTCCTCTTAAGGTCTGTGAGTCTTTGAAATTGCACTGATCAATAGCAACTTTTTTTTGTTCTAGCTCACAGGTGTGAATCTTTACAAGAACAAGAACTTAAGTAAAGAAAACTTTCAGTTTTCAGTTCAGTTAATTGCCCTCAAACTGCTCAACTGAAGTGAACTGTAGAGAGAAAAGTAAAGCCCTCCTGAGTTTGTTTTCTTCTCTTTGCACTTAAGTCTGTGACCATGACCCCAGTATCAGAGTGTTGTTGCATCGTGAACACATGCTTGTTTTTTTTCTATATATTATTTAAATTGCCTTATTTCATCACTAATCACAGACTGTACATGTGAAAGACACCCTTTACTGCACTATGCAACATTTATGAGCATGGTATCTTCTTTGGATCCTCTCCATTCTAGACATGCATGTGATTGTTCTATGTAACATCTTGGTTTTAATGTTTAATAAGTAACTCAAATTTTTCACATATGAAGCTGTTGATTTATTTTCTGTGAAAAACAGAGCATTAAATTTGTTTTTATTGGCCTTCCTCAACTCAGTAAATAGAATTACAGTTTATACAATTGCTCTAAAATAAAATTTAAAAGCAATTTTTTTTTTTTTTTTTTTTTTTGCTTTTTGAGACAGGGTCTCGCGTTGTAGTTCAGGTTGGCCCTGAGCTCACTATGGTGCCCAGGCAAGCCACCACGAACTCAGCAATCCTCCTGCCTCTGCCTCTGCCTCCCAAATGCTGGGATGACAGGCGTGAGCCACCACATCCGGCATTGTTAAAAGCAATTTTTAATTATTCTTTCCTCAATGACTACATCTTATCTATTTCCATTGATTAAACTTCCATAACCTTTTTATTCCATTCACCATTTTTGTTTCTTCCTTCTTTTACTTATTTCCATCCTTCTCTTTCTTTCTTTCTTTTTAAAATTTTTTTTGAGACAGTGTCTTGCTTTGTAGTTCAGGCTGACCCTGAGATCACTATGTATCCCAGGCAAGCCTCAAACTCAGCAGTTCTCCTGCTTCTGCCTCCCGAGTGCTGGGATTACAGGTGTGAGCCACCGCGCCCAGCCTTTACTTATTTTCTAAACTTTGTCGATTACTTAATACATGTCTCATCCATAGAAATCCAGAAGATTCTTTTCAACAAATATCAGATCATATTAATAACCCAGATCAAGGCTACTCGGTTTCTTTACATTGGGGCAAATTTATCAAAGATAAAACCAATAATGTCTGATCTCATGAAGCCCCCTTTAAATACAAATTGGTGTTTCTGTCACTGGTGGCTGGGAGTCTGTGTTCCTGTGATTCCAGTGGAAGTGAAATTTTAGTTGATAAAATCGAGATTTTTTTTAAAGTGTGGTTTTCTTGGATAATTGATTTTTTAACCTAATCCTCATGCCTGAGTAACTCATATAGCTTGTTCTGAGTCCATATGGTAAGAACCTGGACCTTCCAGCATCAGCTAAGCTCCCAGACAATACAGTGTTAATTTCCCAGCCATGGAAGTGAGCCATCTTGACCATCTTGACAGCTGGAACAAGGCTGAGTTATCCTCTTCAAGTTCTGTCTAGGTTATAGAACTCCATACAAAGGAAATTTGTGTTGTTCTAACTCACTAATTTTATGACAGTTTTTCTTTATACAGTAATAGAAAACTAACACAAATTTTGTACCTGAAGGTGGGGTATTGTTGTAAACACCCCAAAATTTGTAGCATTTATTTTGAGGCAGAATACATAAAGATGTCCAAAAACCTTTGGCAAATTATTGCCTGAAACCTAAAGATTCTTGAATATCTATCTCTGACAGCTCCAACAAAAGTATAGAAAATGTGATTGAAAGTTGTTTTGCAGTTGTACGAATACTAATCATATTATTGCCTGCTGGTTAACCTAGAGGCGTTGAAATACACTAATATACATAAATAAATTTATGGATCAAGCTAAGGTAATTTTCAGGCAGATATTTTCAATGACGTTAGATATGGGAAGAAAGAAATGAAAGAAAAATAAACTTGTATATAAAGGTATCATACCAAAACTTAGTATGAAAATAAATGTTTCTTTTTTCCTAATGACTTTAGTTGAAAAATTATGTTTAAATTAAGGCTTGGCTTAAGGAAGAAAACCAACTGTGCTATAAAACATACTATAAGGCTCTCATAGAGATCTATTATGATTCCTCATGAAACTTTTCAGATGAATCTCCTTCTAAGGATCATGATGTTATACTGTAATATCTGCTCTTCTATATACCAAGGCTTGTAGGGATGTTGACTATATTGTCTCACAGGAAGTTCATGATAAGGTTGAGGAAGAGAATGGATTATCTTGACATGACTGGTAATTATAGTTTTATCTGATGTATTGAATTACACATTAATATACCAGATCCTTATAAACAACATCTATCAATTTCTGGGGGCAGAAAAAAAGGGAGAGGATTAAGAGTCCTAAACAAGAAGAGGGCTTTGGTCTTAAATATTTGTGAGCAGGAAATAGGCTTAAGAAGTTTTCAAAAAACAGAGAAGGCAAGAAGACATAGAACTTATCCATTCTGTGAAAAGCTCACAAAAAGCAACCTCCGGGGAAGAGAAGTGAACTCCAGTCAGAAAGCTAACAGCATGTGCTTGCCATTTCTGAGTGGGCATGGGCCAGCAGTCTACGTTCTTTAGAGTTCACAACTTGCCACAGATTTTCAGGGATGTTGGTGGTGGAACTATGGGATTTACTGTTTGATCTGTTAGATTTTGGTCTTTCTTTGTTTGCCTTTCTTTGTATATCCCTGTTTGTAAATTTTGTTTTGTTTTGTTTTGTTTTTGAGACAAGATCTTGCTTTGTAGTTTAGGCTTGCCCTGAGCTCACTATTTAGCCCAGGCAAGCCGGGAACTCAGCAATCCTCCTGCCTCTGCCTCCCGAGTGCTGATATTACAGGTGTGAACCACCACGCCCAGCACTGTGGTATGTAGTACTGATTGCTGTTGGGCATGTGTCACCACACCCAGTACTGTGGTATGTGGTACTGGGGATCGAACTCGGGACCTTGCACTTGCTAAGCAGGTACCAGAATCACTGAGCTAAATCTCTGGCCTCCTGTTTGTAAATTTTGAAATGCAAATATGTCTCTCATGATACTGAATGTTGGAAGTCTTTCACTTTCTTTCTATTTGATAGGGACCTAAAGCTAATAATTTGCCCTAAATCTCAAAGGGGACTTTAGGTTTAGACTTCAGAGATGCTGAAACTGTTAGGACTTTGGCAACTCCTGGAGGTGGACTAAATGGCTTTTGCATAAAGGTGTGTGCACGAGTGCTTGTGGGGCCAGTGGCAGAATGTTTCGGCTCTTGTGCAGATGTCCCTTCAAAGCCTCAAGCAGTCATTGGTGGGGCTTTTCAGAAGCAGCTTAATCTAGAGTGTGTGACTTATCTCTGGTGCATTACTGAGATGAAGAGTGTGAGTACTATGTGCTCTAAATAGCTTGGGTAAGGCACCTGAAATGCTGTTGCCCTGTGCATATGTAACCATGTTGCTGGACCAAGTTGCCAGCGTGAGAAAGTAGTTCACTCTGAAATGCAAGGACTATAAAGAAAGCAAGTTTCTACTACCAGTACATTTTGTCACTGATTCTGATATAATTGATGGATTTATACTGGGCAACAAGCATATTATAAAAATGTGTCAAGGAATTTCAAGTATAATTAAACCAAACCTTGGGCTAATAATGGATAACAGATACAACTGCACTCAGTGCCCATTGGTCCTGCAGTCTGGCAGGTACTGGCAGTACCCTTGAAGAGGGTACAGACTATGATCTGCTACAGTTTTAATGGGCATGTTAAAAATAGCCCTATGCCAGACACATGCCATCCATCAGAATTAAGTAGATCATTCAGCACCTGCTTCCTGTACCCTGTCTTCTGTTACCTCATGTGCTTTTCCAGATATGGATGGCCTTTGGCCCTTGCCTGTATGTATAACAGTAATCTCTGCCCAGAAAAACAGTAATGATCCCTGGAACAGAAAATGTGACATATAATTATTACTTAAAGGTTCAGGTTCTATTATTACAAATAGCTATGATGCCTTAAGTCTTCACTCTGTGCCAAGACCTTATATGATGTACATTCTATACCTTATCTCATTTAATAGTGGCCACATTTTTCTAAGATAAGAGCTAGTATTATTCCCATTTTGAAGTTACTGCAAAAAAAATTTAAGTAAATTTTTCACTAAGGTGGCAGAACAGTAGAAAATAATATGTCACATACTATAATGGCTGACTTTACATACTATATTATATACCTTCCATGACCTTGGAGAATATTAGGAAAAATTATTTCTCACATACTTTTTGGATATGTAGCTAGTTGTTTTGAAATTTAACTGTGATAGATTCAAGATAGCTTGGGCTGGAGGGTTAGCTCAGCTGTTCCGGCCTCTGCCTCGCAAGCGCAAGGTCCTGAGTTCGATCCCCGGTGACCACATACAATGTTGGGCGTGGACACTCACACCCACCAGCAGTCAATACCACATCCCACAGTGCCGGGTGTG